>VDFB02282716.1:0-133105 GCA_007258455.2 Sequoia sempervirens | reverse complement strand
TTGGACCTGATCCAATCCCTGGAGGGCACAAGGAGGCTCTACACCAATTTCCCTGCGACATACGACTCCACCTTCCCGAGAATTGAAGCCATCCTTCAGATGCTTGAGGACACGTGGGAAGAGAAGCTAGAGCTGAAGAAAGAAGATCATTGGCTGGTGGATGTGTGGCACAGAGACCTCATCAATTGGAAGGAGAGGTCGGAGCAAATCCTGAGCAGAGTGGATCTAGATATTGAATGGATCAAAGAAATCAGGGCAGAGTGCGCCGAGTATCTCAAGATAATGACGAGCTATGATATGCCCACAGTGCAAATGGATGCAGAAAGGATCAAGCCATACTTCCAGGAGAAGATGAAGGACAAGACAGCCGGAGAAATCACAACAGAGTTCCTAAGTTTTGCTAACCATGCCTTCGACCGATCAGAGCTATTTAGGGACCAAGGCTCGAAATATGACGAGGATTAGAAGCGGCTGGAAGAGAACGCTAAGGAATGGAGCTACCTGGCGTTAAGATGCGAGATCCTCGAGATAGACAAGCTCCATGCCGTCATCCTCAAGTACATTGAACACGTAGCTTCCAAGGAGCAAGAGGGCAGCCCAGCCAAAGAGGAAGATCTCCCTGAAGAGTAGCTACAGCCAAGAAAACAACAATTAGCTACAGGACGAAAATTGCAATAGTGCCATCCACTAGATGACAAAATAGGGAAGAGACAAAAAATGTTTTTAAATTGTAAATCTATTTGGGGGTAGGTGAAACCCTATTTTGTAATGAATCTTGGCCACATAATGAGAATGAATCTTGGCCATTCATTTAACTTTTGGAAAACTATAAATAGAGCACTCCCCTCATTTGCAAGAGGAGAGTTGAGTTGTTGTAAAGGCATGCTGCTGAAATTTATAAGGAATATCATTGACTTGGTGTATTTTCTTGATTTCCCCCATGTGACATGATTCATTCTCCAACATTACATGTTTAGCTTAGATCTTATGGCTGTTTAGTTAGCTGTTTACTTTATTTTGGATAAATCTTAGGAATGTTGTTGGGTGATTGTGAAAATTCCTGCTTTGTTGATGATCCCTTAGTCCATACTTTTTGCTGTTTGCTGAAGGTAGATAGCTGTGCAAAGTTAGCTGGACTTGATTTAAAGCTACCCCAAACATTTATCTTTAATTCATGCATGTATGTGGTGGATGAAGGATGAAATATCTGCAGCCCTTAGAAGATAGCACAATTTCCATGATACTGTGAAATCCCTGGTTAAGTGGGATATTGTTTTGAGGAATTGTCCATTGCAGGAACTCCATTGTCACTATTCATAGCAAGCTTCAGACTTAGGAACTTTTCTCCTCCTTCGCCCTTTTCCTTTTTTTTTAGTAACTGACCTATGCCAAGGTTCATTGCACATTGTAAAGCCAAATCTAACAACTAAATGGAGTTCGAGATTGCTGTTTGAACCTACAGCCGATGCATATCAACTTTCCATCCTAAGGACTCCATTCCAAAATCCTACTTCATGCTTTATGTCTACACTTTGTATTTTCTGTAAGACACCTTGTGATTCCAGCAAATCACATCAACTACTAAGGTATCTAAACTGTCATGACCTGACACCTGAGAGACCTTGGGATAGTGTTCTGCAATTTGATTGTGGGAGATTGTCTTTCAAGAGAGGTAGTGCACCTATGCACTGCCTGTTGAAGTGTGCATAAAACACCATCAACAAGATACTTTCACATCAAAGTAGCACCAATTCCCCCATGGGATTCTAGTTTGGATGTTTTGAATAAGATTTCAATAAGCTTTCATTTGAATTTCTATCTTTGTTTTTTTGTTCATTGCATTTTAAATGAATTTCATGGGAAATGATTATTTTAGATTTGTTTATTGACTAACATTGGGGTGTTTGATAATGTTTTAGTAGGTCTATATCAACCATTCATAGAATGGTGTAAGGAGATGGTTGTTGTTGGACATGGTTTAAAAATTGTCAATTTAAAGTCTAAAGTAGCAAAAATATGGCAAATGAGACCAAATTCATTCAAGGATGGAGTTCCTGGTAAGTCTTGGTGGTTAGGATTCAAAAGAAGATACCATGATCTAAATTTGAGGATAGCACAAGGCCAAGATAGAGACTGTGTACTCAATTTGAGGCCTACAATGGTTACTACATTTTATGATAGATTGAAAAAGGTATATGTAGCCAATTTGTATTGTTCAATGAAGATTTAGAACTATGATGAGATTGGCAGTCAAGCTATAATAAATGGTACGATGTGAGTGCTTGCACAAAAGGGAAACATAAGTGTATCATACATTACACCCAAGAGCTAAGGGTGGATCATAATTTTATGTTGTGTGAATTTTGTTGGACAAAAAATAGCTGAATTTTATTTATTTAAGAGAAATTTTTTTGAAGAACTATATATCTCATTGTGAACCAAGTGCATGTATGGACGCTCAACCCCATGTGTGAATGACAAAAAATCTCTTCCTTAATTGGATTCACTATTTTTTTGGTTATGTAACTGAGCGTGTGTGACCCAATAATAGACACTTGCTAATTTTTATGGACATGGCAACCATTTTACATTCTCTACTATTAATGAAGCAAGGTCACTAGGCATTAAATTTCTAACCCTACAAGCCCACACATCTCATAGATTGTAGCCACTTTATGTTAGTGTATTTTCATCTTTCAAATCAATTTTTAAGAAGGAAAGAGTAGTATGGATGAATAAGTATCCAAATCTAGAGATTAAAAGGGTAGAGCTGGTAACACTTGGTAGTGTTGCATTTTAGAAAGAATTGGTTGTTTATAACATAAAATCAGTCTTTAAAAGAATAGGTATTTGACCCCTAAATCTATATGAATTAATGGAGGATATGTAGCCAAGTGAGACATTCCAATTTTCTACCCTTGAGGAAGAATCAACCCCTAAAAATATTCTAAGTATATCCACTAATGGTGTGCCACAAACATAGGTTGAAGGGACAAATGGAACAGCTGATTTGGTAGACCATCATACTCCAATAGAAACAACTATTTTTTTAGACTAGAAATCTCCAATTGGAACACCTGATTTGGTAGACCAACATACTTCAGTATGCACAGCTAATTTGGGTGACTAAAATACAAATTTAAACTTCTTCCTTTCTCTACCCAGTGCACTATACAACCCATCATAGTTTTTGGAGGGAGCTACAAATCTTGGTATTGAATTGTATGTGGATTTAGACCAAAGTATATTAATGCCATCTCCACCAAACAACATGGACCATCTACCTTACTGCATTTTCATGTTGATTGTGGAGAATATGAAGCTACTCAATTGGGAGGAGGCAAGAAAGTGGATGAAATAGTTAGTGAGGTGTAGTTTCAAAATGAAGAAGATTCCATGGAGCTATTAGAAGGCCAAATAAGTTTAGACATCTGACAATTTTTGAAATTACCTATTCATCTAGTCAAGGAAAAGTCCAAACATCTAGTTGATTTAGGGATTTGACTTAGTAGAAAATCCTAGCTCCTCACCATAGATGACTACATGAAGATACAAATGGAGCAAGAGGAGAGGAAGAAGGAAATCTAATAGATTAAAGGTAGGAAGAGAGAATAGATTGAACAATGAAAGATCAAAAGAATTGTGATAAGAGACATAAAGGAAAAAATGAGAATTAAAAAATACCTTCAATGGTAAGTAGCTAATGTACAAAGAAAAAAAAAGAGGAAAGAGAAGGAATAGAAAAAGGAGCAGCAAATGATTGAATGAGAAGCTACTAAAAAAGTGTAGACACACAAAATTGGCATAATGCATTCGATTAGGTCATATTCATCCACTCAACAAATAAATCAAGTTTATTTATCAACCTCCTAAAGTCATCAGTTTAAATCAAATAAATCACCTTGATCCCATCACCCTCCTTTTAATTAAATAAATCAAGCCTTTTATTTAATTAAATATGAAATCATCTTCCATCCCTTTTGATTTAAATAAATCAAAGAATCAAGTCAAATAAGTCAAACTCATCTAATCATCATTAAGCCAATCTAAATTAGGATTAAATCTAATCTAATGCTAATCCTAATCACTTGCATTCTCTAGATATTCCCACTTGCACATATAAATCAATTTATTGATTTATTAAATCAACATTTTCCATCAACATGGCATCTTTGAGGAATATTCCCTCAAGTTTTAATTCAAAATCAAGTGGACATGTACATCCAACAAAGCAATTAATAAGCTCTTACATGTCCCCCACTCAGCATTTACTCTCAAATTCAAATTTGAATTTTCCCCTCTTGGGCACATTTCCCAAATCTTGCACAATCCTCAACCACTCACAAGTTGACAAGTGTCTCCATCACATTGGCTTGTTCTTTATCCCACATTCATCCATTTAGCTATTTCTCTCATCAAAATAATCTATAAATCAAAGGCTTCATTCTTGATCAAACCCTCCACAACTCTAGAATTCATGCAAAGTCACTCTCTTACATTTGAGAATTGATTTTGTCCATCTCATTTTATCTTCAAAGCATTGCATCATTTGAGCTTGTCAAGGGTTGGGAAAGGGCTACTTTTCACATCAAAGTAGCACCAATCCACTATGAGATAAGTGTGCATTATGTATTTTTCATGATTTTAGTTTAGTTTGTTTTGTTATCATGTTAGGAAGCATTTTGCATTATTTCATAGGAGTATTTTGATGAATTTGTAAGTCACTAACCCATGCTTGAGGTTTAGTGTTTGCAGATTTTTATAGGTGCTCACATATGGTGCTAGAAGGAGGGCTAATGCATTTCATTTATATTTTCTATTACTTCATTTTTTATTTTCTATCTCATGAAATGGGAATGCATTATAAATACTACTTTACGTTCTTCTAATTGTTATTTAAGCAATGTTTTTGTTTATTAACCTAACATATGTCACTACTTTCAATTTGGGAGGTTATCTCTTGGCCTTAATTCATGTTTAGTTAAAGGTAATTTATCATGATTGACCTCTGTGTCATATTAAAAATTTGTCCATCCTTTCCAACGAATCTATCAGGACTTGATATCACATCTAAAGCTTTCCAGTGATGTTTACATTGGTTAATGAACCAATTGTTTATCTGCTTTTGATCCAGACCTGTACTTTATACCAAAGAAATATTGTCTGTCTCCAAAGGATAATGGCCACTTAAAATGGAGATGCCACCAGTCAAGCAAATTTTTCCTTCCTCCTTTGGGGAGCTTTCCTTTTTTTTCCTTTTCTTGAGAAATTCCTTCTTGAGAGTGCTGAAGTATCCACTGTACTTTCGTAGAAGTTGATCCTTCAACTCTTTTTTCCTGGGCACTAGGATCAAGTTCATTCACCTTAGCTTCCCCACAGCTCAATTCCTCTTCTAATGATCCATATCCTGGTCTTTCATATGAGTTACCTGGAGAGGAGTTTCTGATCACTTCAATGTTTAATGAGTTGAGTTGAGTTTCAATCTTGTTTATAAATGCCATTCCTTCTTTGTAAGGATCGGCAAGCTCTGCCTGGTGCCTTCTTAACATTTCACAGTAGGCCTCCCTAAATTGATCCAGATCTGAATCTTCTCCTATACTCATTGGGGGTGAGTGTCTCTCAAGCTGTCTCTCCTCACTAATCTCTTCCAGCACTTATGCAACGTCAGTCAAAGCCCCAGTCTTCTGACAGTCCATGTAGGCTGCTAGCAAGTGAGGATAATCAGGATGGCCAGCTATTTTAGTTTTCATCAGATCAATAGAAGCTCTGGGTTTGGTGGAAGAGGCACTCTCCACCTCCAGTGATGTTACCATGGCTTCTTTTTCTTGCAGCTGCATATTTTGTCAGAATAAATAGACTTTCCTCCATTACATGGGTAGCATGTCAAATTTCCTATACTTTGGCTTGGAAACTTCTAAGTCCTTTTCATTTATCCTACAACCATTTCAGTCCAGAGGTTGACATCTCCTTAGTAATATCCTACCATCATGGCATTCACTGAGACCATGATTCTTTTAAGCTTTCTGTCAAACAGTTCACATGCCTTGAAGCTTTCTGTCATTCATATCGGGAAGAAACCATACTAGCTATTCCCTACGCACTGTATTAATCTTACCTTGACTTTTGGGATTTTGCGTGTGAGTTGAAGTAACTTGTGTCTTTGTGTCTGCGTGCGAGTTGAAGAGAGCTTTCCTACTTATCTGTAGGATTAGAAAGACTAGAACAACAAACAAGAGATAGCGAACCCAATCTGTTTGAAACATATCTTATGAATTTTCCCAAAGTAGGTAGGTTTCGGTACTTACTTGAGATGTGATTTTTTTTATTTTTTATTGCTCCCAGCATCAAGAGTCTAAATCTAATTGTAGGGTTGCTACGCATAGGGTCTAAATCTGATCATTTGAATTTTTTGTAATAAATACATGCAATCCACTAGCATTGACTGAAAATCTAAAACCGTTGATTATGAAGCACAAAGACAATAGCTCAATCAAATGGGAACCTAATACTTCCGGTCTTTTCATTCACCCAGGACACAGTACACTGTAGCAATCTTGACTCTTTACTGTAGAGCCTATGACCAAGCATTGCAGTGGAAAGACTTTAACAATCTTATTGTAATGATTTCATCCAAGCCTCAAACCCATGATTTGTGCATGTGATTCCATCGATAGTCTTATCTCATATTCTTTTCAAATTGAGTGTGATAATAGTGAGTTGTTGAAAGTAAATGCACTGCATTATTTTGCACAGAGGTCAGACTACCTCAAGTAGGATGAATATTGATTCTTATTAGCTTTACTTCCTAACCTACGTATTCTACATCTATACCATGTTATTATATTTAACAAGTGATATTACATTTGGCAGTGGTGCTATTACGTGCGGTGGTGATCCTTACATCATAAGGTATGCATTTGATAGTAGTGTCAGCTTGTTTAATAAAGGTATTAATGTGTTTGACAATTTAGATAGTGATTTCATGACATAACATGGCCTAGGAAAATTCCATAGGCTGTGTTGGACAGATTGAGGGTTGCATTAAAAATATTTGGTGCAGGGATCTAATTCATAAATATTCATCATTTCATGGAGTGAAAAGGACTATGCAAGAGTCTTGACAATTGAGTTATTGAAAATGGCTTGGAGACTTTTATCATTTTTTATTGCTCACTATGCAAAATCAATGGTGGTCTTGTGAGAAAATAGTATTATTAGCCTGATTTAGTGCAAAGGTTTTGAGCTAACATCATAGGATTTGAAGTTCTAGTGAAAGGTGTAGTATTTTTATTCAATTTGATTAGTGTCTCAAAATAAAACTTGTGGATCAATTTTTCATGCTTAATATGAATTTATTAAACATACTATCATGCTTATTTATCTTTATCAATGGGGTGCCTTTAAACTCTTTGATGTATAACCATTGTGCTTTTGTAGGTACTTCTCACTGAGGTGGATAAATCACAAGTGAAATTGAGTTGACAAAGTGGACATTGAACTTGAAAAAGAATTTCTTAATGCTTATTGACACAACCTAGAGTGTCCATTTATTGCTTTGATTTTCTGTTTTAGGCCAACTAGATCATTGTTTGTTTTCAAAGTTGGATTAAAATTGAACACTAGAAACTGACTAGACTTTACTTTTGGGCTAAAATTAAACAAGAAAAATTTCACACTTCATCTTGGTGCTTTAAAATTAACTCATCATTGCTTTGAGGCTAAAATGAACAAGTGTCTGATTTGTGTGATTTTGTCTTTGGTGCATTTTTGAGTGTGTATCCTCTCCCCTTGCGCTTCATGTGAGCTAGGGTGCAAGAGAAACTCTCAAAATTCATTTTATTGCTTTGAGTCACCTTTAGAGGGGCCTGCCTAAGAGACACATCCGAAAGGAGAACTTGAGGGTGACTCCAACCGGTTTTTCATTCAGGCCGGTATATAAATGGATAACACTAAATTATCAAGTCCTCATGGTATGTAGGCCTTAGCCATACAGTGTCTTTCAGAATGGGGTACTACCGTAAAACATATAAGAGCCCCTAGTAGGATTGATTAAAGCCTTTAGTGGCTTGTTGGACGCTCGCAAGGTGCCATGTCCCCGATGTTGTGTCAATAAGAACCTTGTTTGTAGTTGCCAACCAGTCCATCGAATTAGTTTATCGAAGTGGTGCATTGGAACTTAGATTCCAAGAAGTTACTTGCCATGTCCGATCTTGGTTGAAATATAGAGGTTAAGACTCCTTTCTTAACATACCTTTATATTTTTTCCTTGGTTGCATGTAAAATCATCTCTTCTACTACAAAGGGCATGAGGCAAACCCACCAAGAAAAATGTGCCAATTGAGCTAGGATGTTATATTGCTTGTGAGTTAGTTTGAGAACACAGTGCTTTGATCGAAAACATTGGAAAACCAACATTCAACGAATCATCAAAATTGCAAACCCTTTAGGAGAGGCAAATATCCTTGAAAAAATTCACATGTTATTGCTTGCCCTCGGGATTCGTATCCTTAGAGGCTTCTAAGCATTTTGACTTCATCTCAATTTTCTACTACTAAGGTCAACATTAGGAAACCTTTGCCTTGATTTCCTCAATTTCCACATAATGCATTTTGTGGGATGAAAGAAAATTAGGACATTGGATATTCATTTGAAAACCTAATCAAGAGCTTTTTTGTGGTAAAAAGAATCCATTAAGAAAATATCAAATCAATTGGACCCCACATATGTGCTTGGAATCTTTTGGTCATATGGTTTTCATGCAAACATTGATCTTTTGATTTCAAATTACTCTTATAGAAAGGCATGTTCTTCACTATCTTGGCCCAGTAAACAAAGTCTCTCTAAGTCTCTTAGGATCAAATCAAACACTTCATCCAAATTCCAAACACTTATCAAAATCCATCCCACCAAACAACTTTAGAGCTTTGAAAACATCAGTCTAGACTTGGGCACATCCTTAAATCAAATCAAAATCATTTGTTTAGTTAGGTGTGTGGGAATGCATCATTTCTCATACATTTAAATTAAATTAGCAATCCTTTGAACAAGTTCATCCTAATATAGCATCTAACATCTTAGGGTTTACAGGTTCATTATCCAAATCCAATCAAAACAATCAAAATCAAACCCTAAGTCTAGCATTGATCCAAAGTCCCTAAACGTTCAACACTCATATCATTTCCCCTTTTCATCCTTCATCTCGTCATTGGTCCTAAGAACCTTAGAGGTCACTTTTACAACAAGGTAAAAACACAAGAGGAGAATTGGAATATAAAATTGATCCATCCATCATGAGTAATCCAAATTAACTGAACTTTCAAAGCCTTACAATGCCAATTGATTATCAACACTCACACTTATACAATCTGTACATAGGATCATTACCTTCTACAAATGTCAATGGTACAACAAGTATGAGTATGCCCAAATCAAAGATTGGAACATATTTCCTGATGGTAGATCTAAATCCAAAACTACAAGTCTATCGGCCAAACAATCAATGCATGAGCCTTCAAATGAACAACGTCATCCCACCAAATCGCTACATGCCAAATGAGAATGTACCAAGTACAAGTTTTCCAAACATGAATCTAGGAAACTTTGGGATAAATATGTTTGTGAATCACACAAATATTGTTCAAAATCCAAACAAGATGTTAACAACTCCAAGTCAAGGTAACACCATGCAAGATCAGAGTTACCTAAAACAAGGCAATATGATTCCCAACATCAACAATGTTCAATTTCAACCTATCATGCCAAATTTAAACATCATCCCAAATCAAAACATTGTCCAAATTCAAACACAAGTACACACTCCAAATCTACTTGAACAAAAACCAAATCAACTATATCAAGGAAGTCAAGATCAAAATCAAGATCAAATTTGGCGAGATCAAATTGCTACACTTACCAAAATAGTTGAGTCATTGCGTCAAGAGACATCTCCACCACCATTACCCATATCAACATCATTCCTTGGTTTAGGGTTTCCCCCTTTACCTAGCACCAATCACTCCATCCAAATCAATCCACCTAACACCAATCAAACCATCACACCAAATCCTTTTAATATACCATTGACATCGCACCAACATATGGTATCTAATCAAATGACAACATCAATCATGACAAATCAAAATATGGTCTCCCAAGGGCCTATCACCTTGGTCATTCCAACCATCACTATCCCTTCAATCATTCCAACCACCACTCTCACACCCATCATATCTCAACCCCTCACTACCATGATTGCTCCAAGTGTATCTCAACCACTTGTCACTACATCCAACACGATTCCAAATAAACCACCACTACCACCAAAACCAAGTGCAATAAGTCAATATTGTAACATCGCACTAAAAGCACATCAAGCCTACCAACAAGCGCTTCAACAATATCAGGCCACTCTGCAAGCCGCTCAAGCTACCCACACCGCTCAAGCTACCCAAGCTGCCCAAGCCTCTCAAGCTACCAAACAAACATAAGCACAAACATGAAAAATGAGAATTATTGGGGATACCGATGAAAATTCAACCACTAGTGATAGAATTGACAATCTCCCCACCACAATTGTTGAAAGCATTGATCAAGATCTATCCATCAAAGAGCACATTGAAGATGTTTCCATCTCATCCGAAGATCGAAATCCACCAACAATACTCAATAATGATCCAATTCAAGAAATGTCAACATCATTTGACCCTATGGTTGAAGACATTAGAAATATCTCCACCACAAGTGTTGGAAACAATGATCAAGATCATTCCATCAATGAGCACCTTGAATATGTTACCACCCCATTCGATGATCAACTCACCATACATCAAGAGCCACTTTTTAGTGATCTATTTCAGGGAGTGTTAGGATTATTTGATCCTATTGACATAATACATGATTTTTTGACCTATGATCATGTTGAAAATGTCTCTACAACGCCTTATTAGTTAGAGGACATATCTCAAGAATTTATCCTAAAGAAAGATCAAAATCTTCCACTAAGGTCTAGCCATGGTCATTTCCAAGACATGTTGACATCCTTCGACCTCATGGTTGTAGATATTGAAGGAATCCTCAACTCAACATTTGATCCAAGTCCACTTGAAAATCAAGAGGATATTGAGCCACTTACCATGACTAATGATGACATCCAAGAACCCTTTGTAAGCAATCCATCCTTTGAAACTGACCCATGCCAAGAACTTGATCCAAAGCATGTTGAAAGCAATTCCAAAATCATTCAAGATCAAGAATTTGTATCTCCAAGATACTACATTGATCTAATGGACACTCTCTTATCTATACAAGATGAACATACTCCTCCATCTACCCATGAGATGCTTTCTTTGGATGGACACATAGATGATCTGCATTCATAACAGGATTTTGTTACTCCTGACATTATTACACCAAAGGAGCAGGGTATTGAGTTGTCAACATCAGGATCAGACATATCCCAAGTTCAGACTGAGGACATGTATGAATATTTCCAACATTATCCACTCAAGGAAAAAAGTCAGACAAAATAGGATATTCCAGAGTTAGCAGAGCAACAAATTGATACATCACCTGCAGTGGTCATTTATTAGAGAATGCATTCTAAAAAAGATCTCTCAGAACAAGAGGAATCAAAGCATGAAGGTACTACTACCACCATATTGGGGGCAACTTTGTCTCAAGCAAATGTCAATATATGGAGCACAAAGAGTCATTATGATGAAACTAGTGTCAATACTACAACCAGCCACATCATGAATCTTCATCCACCCATCACCCCATCCATGAATTGGGACCAATACCAAAAGAAAGAATTGAATCAAATAATAAGGAATGTTATCAAAGTAGAAAAAGAAACTGAGAATCATAATGGGAAAATCAAATACACATGGATACCAAAAAATACAAAGAAAGATCATCCCTATCAAACTCCATCAGTCAAAGAAACTATGGGGAAAAATAAAAAAGGGAAAAGTATCCATCAAAGATGTCCACAAAAGAAAAAGTAGGCTTTTCAAGTGACGTATAAAGTGTATCAAGTAGTTGGTCCTAATTCCAAGTACACTTTCGTATCCACCCATCATTGCTCATCTTCCCAAGTTTGGAGAGTCAAAGATTCCAAGCTGTCGACCAATCCATATTTTATCCCTAAACACACTCCATTCCTGCCTCCACACATGATATCCAATTCTCAAATTGACCATGTATTGGCAATGACTCTTCATCATAAGTATTTTGAAGGCACTCTATCACAATGTAAGCACAAAGGCAGAGTTAACCTTGATATCAATAAAGCATATCAAGAATCTCAGAAGTTGTATTCAAGCGCACGTATCTTAGCAAAGCAACTTCTTCAAGAAGGATATCAATGGCACATTATGACAAGGGAATATACATCAGCAACACCTTGTGATTCAACATGAGCTTAAAATCTTTTAAAAAAATTAAAAAAATTAAAAAATATGAAAATCCAAAAAAATCAGAAAAAGGATTGAAAACAGTAATGATAAACATTGTCCTCTAGTGAAAACTGCATGGGTGGCACTTTGGGTAAGACCATGGAAAAAACCTAGAAAAAAAACATCATGTGTAGAATCAAGCATCTATGTGTGCCAGTTTAGATGAAAGCATGTCATCCCATCCATAATAAAGCCAACATTCCATCAATCTTATCCATAATAAATCCATTCATCCATAAATCATTGATCCAATCCATTTTTATCCATCTGCATCCATCATCCAAGTTATCTTGATCTTGATGAAAGTTTGATGCACACTTTACACTTGCTTACGGTAAACATCTTGACATGGGTCATTTTCATTGATCCTATTCAACCTAGTGTTATCTGAGCCATGAAGCATTCCTCCATTCAAACCCCTTATCTTATCGCAATATAATCCTTGGCATCCTTTGCATGCTTACCATATCCATCCATCCATAAACTTATCCAAGCACCTATCCATGGCATTCCATACATTGCTAAACACTGGGGGCAGATATGCACATCTTGCTTTGAGAATAAATCTTGATCTATATCCTAAAACTTATGTGGTGATACGAACATTGAAAACATGAAATCAAATTGGTTAAAGCATTTGTGATCCAAAATCCAAGTCACTAGCCCATGGCATATTTTGACAAGAAGACATTCCTTATCAGTCTTCATCTTTTATCGAACATTGATCCAAACAATCACTATCAGTTGCATCTAATTTACACTTCAAACATCACGTCAAATCATTTGAACAACTTTTGTTCCAAACCAAGCTTCAATAATCCTGATCAATCGAATCCAATCAATCCATAACCTTGGGATATCCTTCCTGATCATTGTGTTTCTTAACACTATCCTTGCATTGTTGTGCATCCTCAACAATGTTATCATCATCAATCCTTGCATTGTTGTGCATCCTAAACAATGTTATCATCATCAATCCTGATCATTCAAATCCTTGCATTGTTGTGTATCCTCAACAATGTTATCATCATCATCAATCCATCAATTCGATCAATCAACCGTAGCTTGGTTTTCAACAAAATCCCAAACAGAGCATTGATATCATCACACATATCCATATCCAAATCGTCAAAATCTTGCGAAAACCCAAAAACATTCAAATCATATCAAAACCCAAAATGGTCAGAAAACGTCAAAAACATGGTATCTAAACTACGTCGTCTCTGAGCTTAAACATAGGAAAGGATAATCTTTGATCAGCCGTCGAGACATTAAAATCCAAAAACATTAAAAAAAAATCAAAATCCAAAAACATTCAAAAAAACACAAAACCCCAAAACATCACAAAATTCAAAAATCAAAACATTTGTAAAAATCTCAAAAACACCAAAAATATCCTCAAAACATTTCAAAATGTGAAAAACATTGAAATATTTGAAAAAATCCATCTGTCTCATTTCGCTTTCACCCACAATAATCAATCATCTATAATAAATCAATCATCACACTCATCCTTTGGCAAAACAAACAGAAACAATCATAGCAATCAGCGAAAGCAAGCTTCAATCGCAAAATCAAAATCAAATAGCAAATCTTTAAAACAAAATCAAAGTCTTGATCATTTTCAAACATGTCAATCAACTTTATATCAACAACATATCAATCAACTTATCAAACCATCATCATCCTATACAATGCATGTCCTAGGATATATCGTTCCAACAATGGGCATCATTTTGGATATCACTTTGGATCTTATCCTATCAAAACAAATCCCTTTAGCTAGAGATATGAAGAACATTGACTTGTTTGCATACTTGATCTTTTCTTTTGATTTATCTTATTGCACTCATTCCAAGGACCTCTCTATGATATCCAAATGAAGGATTTAGAGAGATAGGAATGGAGCAACGATCATTATCTTTTGTCTGTTGTGCTTGTTGGACGTTCTTGTAAAATAACTTGGTGAATACTTTCTTTGTTAGGTACGTCCTAGCAAGGTTTATGTATGTCAAGTGTGAACAAGAATACTCATATCTGTTTGTCGAGTCAAAGTCCATCACACTAGGTACAATGCCATCTTGGTTCTTTATACCTTGATGCATCATATCTACATGTGTAATCAAACATAAGGTAAGTAGCCCTTTTAAAATCCCAATCCTTGATAAGCAAAACATCATCTATCATCATCATCATCTCTAATAAAGTCTCGTCAGATCATGGACTTGTTGGATCCTCTTGTCATCATCTCATTTCTTCTTTCTCCACACTAGCATGCATCCATCATACATACATCCTGCATCCACAAACTGTCAGCATACCACACATCATTCATATCATGCATAATAGTAAACATCAATCATTTCACATCCATTGCATTTGCATCATCATAATATAGATCTGTTAGTCTAAGCATCTGCATAAATTATCCATTGCATAATCATAGCATATCATGTCATCAATCTCATCCATCATCACATCATATCATCATTTAAGTTGTTTAAGATAATATAAATATGTTATTCTAAGCATCTTAAAATCATCTCATTTGCATCATCATCCATAACCATCTATTTTGAACCTCTTTATCGTGAGATCGACCCTCAAATCGGATTTTTTCGCTCGATCTCTCGAGGGGGCAATGTACTAGTGTACTTCTTTCCGCTAGGGCAATTGAAAAAATTAGAATTTTTTTGAATTTTGATTGTGGCAAGTTTATTCTTTGAACCAATGCAACAAGTACATTGCTTCAAAGAGGGGAAAAATGTAGACACACAAAATTGGCATAATTCATTTGATTAGGTCATATTCATCCACTCAACAAATAAATCAAGTTTATTTATTGACCTCCTAAAGTCATCAGTTTAAATCAAATAAATCAACTTGATCCCATCACCCTAATAAATCAAGCCTTTTATTTAATTAAATATGAAATCATCTTCCATCCCTTTTGATTTAAATAAATCAAAGAATCAAGTCAAATAAGTCAAACTCATCTAATCATCATTAAGCTAATCTAAATCAGGATTAAATCTAATCTAATGCTAATCCTAATCACTTGCATCCTCTAGATATTCCCACTTGCAAATATAAATCAATGTATTGATTTATTAAATCAACATTTTCCATCAACATGGCATCTTTGAGGAATATTCCCTCAAGTTTTAATTCAAAATCAAGTGGACATGTACATCCAACAAAGCAATTAATAAGCTCTTACATATCCCCCACTCAGCATTTACTCCCAAATTCAAATTTGAATTTTCCCCTCTTGGGCACATTTCCCAAATCTTGCACAATCCTCAACCACTCACAAGTTGACAAGTGTCTCCATCACATTGGCTTGTTCTTTATCCCACATTCATCCATTTAGCTATTTCTCTCATCAAAATAATCTATAAATCAAAGGATTCATTCTTGATCAAACCCTCCACAACTCTAGAATTCATGCAAAGTCACTCTCTTACATTTGAGAATTGATTTTGTCCATCTCATTTTATCTTCAAAGCATTGCATCATTTGAGCTTGTCAAGGGTTGGGAAAGGGCTACTTCTCACATTAAAGTAGCACCAATCCACTATGACATAAGTGTGCATTATGTATTTTTCATGCTTTCAGTTTAGTTTGTTTTGTTATTATGTTAGGAAGCATTTTGCATTATTTCATAGGAGTATTTTGATGAATTTGTAAATCACTAACCCATACTTGAGGTTTACTATTTGCAGATTTTTATAGATGCTCACAAAAAGAAATAGAAATTTGGAAAAGGCTAGAAAAGAGGCATCAAGGGAAAGGCATTTGAGCAATCCTTTAAATCCCTTTCCTAAACAACATGTAATATTTACTGACTTTGTTTCTATTCATTACCCCTAGCATTGTCGACCCTCACCCACATGAGTATTAACCAATTAAATCAAAGTTGCATTCCTATAGATTTATAGGCCACAATCATGGATGAGCAGTTGGCTAGGAAAGATTAAGAGATGAACAACACATCAACAGATAGCTTCCCATCATCTAAATTCTATTTTACATTTTTCTTTACATAATTAGAATGTTAGATTGCAAAAAAAAAATTGTGAATGTTTTTAAGGTGTCCTATCTACATAGAAAGATCCTAAACAATTGATATATAATGTGTCTAACTGATGTAATTTTTAGAATAATAATATGTTCATCTTTGTTGTTTTTAGAAACAAGCAATGCATGCTATACTATCTTTTGCATAATACTAACTCTTACCATATTTAATCTGTTATGTTCACATGAAGGATACAACTCTTGAATGATAATGGAATATATATATATATATGTATGTATGTATGTATGTATGTATGTATGTATGTATATATATATACATACATACATATATATATATGTATGTATGTATGTATATGTATGTATACATATGTATACATATGTATATATACATATATATATGTATATATACATATATATGTATACATACATATATATACATACATATATATACATATACATATGTATACACACACATATATATACATATTGTAACTAAGGGAATTTTCCTAGTGTTAGCAGATTAAAACATTAACATAAAAAACCCAAAGTGATAATGGAGTGCAAAGTAAAAACATGAAAACAAATGAAACAATCTCACCAAAATCTCTTCATTCTCTGTGGTTGATCTCCATTATACCTTGTCAACTTGTTGCAAATATGATGTTGCCCTCAAATTTGATGTGAGCAATCTAATGACAAGGACAAGCCCTAAGCAAATGTTGAAATATTTGAAATGACAACATGCAATACTAAACTATAATGCAACTAGTAAGCATCTAGAATATATCTAAATTATGCCAAATGAAATGTAAATATGCCTATGACAAGAGCTAAGATGAAAAGATTGTAAGGAAATGACAAGAGTGCCTAAGACAAGAGTGCATGAGATCTAGATAGAATGAGGTGACAAAATGAGACCAAAATTACCATTTTATAGAAAATGCAATTTTGAGTGAATGGCCAAGATCAAAAGTTGACAAATGCCCTAGAATCAATGGACATGATTCAATTTCACAACCCACAATTAGGGTTAGGGCAACATCAGGTCAAATTGAAAATGAATGGACAAGATTGATTTTTAGAAAATTAAATCAAGGGTTGACAATGCATGTGATAAGAGATAAGATAGACATAAAAAAAGAGGTGGCTGGAAAATCAAATAATAAATGGAAATTATTTTATTTTTGAGGAAAAAGACTATTTTGAATTAAAAAATAATTTAATTCAAAAAAGGTGGGACCACATGACAATAAATAAATAATTTTAAATTATTTACTAAAAGAGGGAAATGCCAAATAAAATAATTAAATAATTAAAGATAATTATTTAATTTAGAGAAGGTGACCAATAATTAAATAAGTTAAATAATTTATTTAATTATAAGAAGACTTAATAATTAGTGACGTATTAAATAAATAAACAAAATTTATTTATTTAATAATTAGGAAGACATGAAAGATGAAACTTTTGACCTAGTGGGATGATGGCATTTCTGAGCTATGTTGGCCGAGCTAGGGCGTCCGTGCCCTAGCTTGTTGTCTGCGTTTACTTGCTGGTGTGAAGAGGGGGGATCTTCATGCGTTCAGGGTGTTGCTTGTGTTGTGTCTACCTTCCCTCGCTGCTGGCTCCTGGATGCATGGTGGTGGGTGTTTGGATTGTGCCGGAAGGTTTGGACCTACATTTGTTCTATGTGAGGTGGCGATGAGGTGTTCCTAAGTGTGTTGCTATTGGTGGAAGCTCTGTCAAGCTACAGGGCCCATGTGGGGCTGAGCTAGCTAGGTGTGGTGTGGGTGGTTGGAGCATGAAGCTTTCATTCTCCTTGGGTTGTGCATTGCCTTGATTGGGGGTAGGGATTTTCTGTTTGTAGCTAAAACTGTTGAGTGTTGGTGGGCTATGGGTGGAGCTGGAGGGGTATTGGGTTAACCCTCATTTGGACATTTTCCTTTGTTCCCTTGATCCAAGGGCTTGCATGTTTTCTTAGGGTCTTTCTCTAGGTTCATGTCTTGAGGGGAATCATCTAGGGCTAACCCCATGATGGATTTCTGATCAGCCTTTGGATAAAAACCTCTATCACAAGGTATGGATGTTTTCAATCATAATTTGTTTGTGTTGAATCAAGAGTTGAATGGTTCTGGGTCATCTAGAGGATCTAAGATTACAAAGATTAATGGATGCTTGGAAAGATGTAAGGAGAGACTGAAATTGGTTATCCCGATGGAGATGCTGGCGGATGATATTGAATATTATTCGAAACACTCTTTTTATTGCAAGTTTATGGGTTTAAGAGTCTCATTGCAATTTTTGGAATCTTGGGCCTACAGGACCTGGTTTCCAGAAGGAGAGATGGACATTAGGCTCTTAGTGAATAATTACTTTATGGTTTCATTTGATTACATGGCAGATCAAAATAGGATTTTCAAGGGGGGTCCCTATTTCTACAACCAAGTGGCATTGTTTATGAAGTCGTGGCATGTAGGCTTCAATCCGACTAAAGATCTCCCGAATCAGGTTCTAGTGTGGGTTCGGCTACCATGATTTCTAGTTGAATGTTGGCAAGAGGATGTTCTACATTTAGTGGCTTCAATGCTTGGTAAACTAGTTGGGTATTCTCAACAGACACAATTTAAAAAGGTAATGAATTTTTCCCATATTTGTGTGGAAATTGATTTAAGCATTCCATTGCCAGATTTTGTGGAAGTGAGTACAGGATCATATACATGGGTGTAATAGTTAGACTATGAAACGTTTCCTTTTCGGTGTCATTTTTGTCATGAGTATGGACACTTGTAGTGCAGGTTCCCTAGGGCTAAGCCAATGGGGACCCAATCTGGCCAAACTCCTCACAATCCACCTGGGGTTGATAAGGGGAAGGGGCCTATTCCAGGTGATGGTATTGGGGAGGATGGATATATTCCTGTCAAAGCTCGCAATAGAAACTGGGGGAAGAAGAGGACTCTAGGGGAGAGGCAGGATGATGTTTCTTTTAATAGGTTTGAGGTGTTGGATGATCTTAGCTAACAAGAAGTGAATCTAGGTTTGATGAACTTGGATCAGGGAAATTTGGGTTCAGGAAAGGATGGGCCTCCTTTGGAGGCTATATAGGTTGTGCAAGACATGGGTGTTGGGTAGATGGGCATAGATTAGAAGTTGATTATTTCAGCTGGGCCAAATCCTATGATTGGGGCTTTGACAAATGGGGGAGATGGTTCTCATTTTCCTATAAAGATTGGTGTGGAAGTTGGAAAGAGCTCCATGTCCTCTTCTCGCATGGGTATTTAGCAAAAGGATCCAAAGAAAGGGGTTGGTGAGAAGAATCCCAAGCTAGGTAGGAAAAAGGGTTTGGAAAAGATTAAATCAATTGGGGAAACTCTAGTGGAGTCAGAGGCAGTTAAGACCTTGGATTCGTACTTCTTGTGTACGCAAAAATCATTGTTTTATCTTGGAATGTAAGGGGATTGAATAGTGGCCCTCGACAAAAAGTTGTTCGTGATTTGGTTAGGAATCAATCTTTAGATGTTCTTTTTCTTCAAGAAACTAAGCTTTTTGTGGAGAGTATGTTGAATAGGATACCTAAGTTGTGGAAGTATGGTGAGTTTCAGTGTCTTGGAGCTCATGGTGTGTCTGGGGGGTGGCTTTCTTATGGAACCCACAGAGGATTTTCCCTCTCTGGTAGATGTCTTCTAGGTCTCCTATTTCGTTGGTTGCCTTATTCTTTGTGACAAGAGAGTGTATTCTTCTCTCTAATGTTTACATGCCTGTTGAATATCAGGGTAAGCAACTTCTATGGTCCCACCTTCGATATGTTTGTAGCCTGGCTCCTTTCCACCCATGGATTCTGGCTAGGGATTTCAACGCTATAGTGGAGTTTTCTGAGAAAAGGGGTGGAATTGCTCGATTGGAGCCTCTGCACTTCTTCTCAGGGATAGCATTTATGATCTAAGTCTTATTGATGTTCACCCCAGTAATGGTTGTTTTACTTGGAATAATAGGAGGACTGGTGAGGACTGTGTCGTTGAGAGGCTAGATCGGTTCTTTGTCTCTTGTTATTGGGTTGGTGACTTGTGGTCAAGGTCCTCTGAAATTCTAGATTGGAGGGGTTCAAACCACTCGCCTATCAAGCTTAGTATCATCTCTACTTGAGCGCCTTGATCTCCTTCCTTCAAATTCCAACTTATGTGGTTATAGGACTCTAATCTTTATGACCAAGTGGATGTGTGGTGGAGGATAGGTAGACTTTCTTTTGGTACTGCAATGTATACTTTCGCCAAGCTTCTTCAGTTTGTCAAGTATCAGCTTAAAAGGTGGAATTGTCGATGTTTTGGTAATATTTTTCATGATAAGGCTATTTCCCTAAAAGAGTTAAATAATGTTACGAGACTGATTTGGGATAATGGGGTTTCAAAAGATCTTTTGAAAGAAGAGGCTAGGGCTTTGAAGGTGGTGGAGGAATGTGAGTTACGTGAAGAGGTTTATTGGAAGTAGAAGGCTCGGGTTGAATGGCTGTAGGAAGGGGACAAAAATACTACATTTTTCTTTAATTCTGTGAAGGCCAGGAGGCATGGTAACTCCATCTCTATGTTGGTTAACAACAGGGGGGATCATGTTGTCTCATTTCAAGAAATCACGACTGAGGCATCATAGTATTTTTCTGCTCTTTTCAAAGAGGACTCACAAGGGGGTTCAGTTGAGGAGGAACAAGTTCTTTCTTATATCCCTCAGTTGGTTTCTAGGGAGGCCAATGAGTATTAGATGAGGGGATTTCTCTAGAGGAACTGGAGGAGATTGTGTTTCAGATTAAGAAAGGAAAAAATCCTGGCCCTGATGGTTTCCCAATAGAGTTCTTTTAAGAGTTCTGGGATATCATAAAGTTGGATCTTTTGGCGGTTGTTCAGGAGTCCTAGAGGAACAAGCAAATGTTGTGTGCTCTTAATTCCACTTTCATTGCTCTCATTCCCAAGTGTGAAGGGGCGGATAGGTTAACACAGTTTAGGCCTATCTCCCTTTGCAATGTGGCATACAAAATTATTTCAAAGTTAATGGCTGAGAGGTTGAAGAAGTGGCTTAAAGTGCTGATTTCAGAAGAACAAAGTGGGTTTGTTGTGGGTTGACAAATTTTGGATGAGGTTGTTATTGCTACTGAGACCATCCACTCCATGGCCAGTTCCCATGAGAAGGAAATTTTCATTAAGGTGGATATGGCTAAGGCCTATGATAGGGTTAGATGGTCCTTCCTTCGGAAGATCCTTGTTGCTTTTGGATTTTGTGAGGAATGGATCCAATGGGTTATGAGTTGTGTTACTTCAGTATCCTTCTTGGTTTTGATAAATGGTGATCATTCTAAACTTTTTGGGGCTTCTAGGGGGCTTCACCAAGGGGACCCTCTCTCCCCGTACCTATTTCTTCTTCTTGTTGAAGGTCTTGGACGATTGTTGAAAATAAATGTTGGGTTAGGCATCATTCAGGGTTGGCATTGGGGAGGAGATTTACCTCCACAATCTCATTTACAGTTTGTTGATGATATGACCTTGATGGGGATGGCTACTGTCAAGGAAGCTACTTTTTTGAGATAGTTGTTGGATGTTTACCTTTTGGCATCAGGGAAATTGATTAATGAGGATAAATATTCCATCTTCTTCTTCAATACGCCTGCCACCATTCAGAGAAGAATTGCTAATATTTTGAGGTTTCAGATAAGGGTTTTCCCTTTTATGTATTTGGGCATTCCAATTTCTGTTGGTCATCTTCCCAAGGGCTCTTGGTAGAATATCATTGATACATTTCAGGTGAAAGTTAATCATTGGACACATAGATGGTTGTCTTTTGCTGGGCAGGTTCAACTTCTTAAGTCAGATGTGCAAGCACTCCCTACTTACATATGTATGCTTCAGGTGGCTCTAGTGGGGTTTCTTAAGGAGTTGGATTTTATTGAAAGATAGTTTTTATGGGCTGGAAGCTTGTCGTCCTCCAAGTGGAGCCTGGTCAAGTGGGAAGATGTGTGTAGTCCAAAGCAATATGGAGGTTTGGGTCTTCATCAATCTACTTTGTTCAGAGTGGCTGTGGCTGCTAAACTTTTCTAGAGATGGTGTGTGGAGCAAGACTAGTTGTGGGCCAGGATATTATCTTATAAGTATTTTCCTGGCGTCCCTCAACATGATCTCCTTAGGTACCCTCTTGAGGGGAAAGGTTCGGTGATTTGGAGTACTCTTTAGAAGGGTGCACAACTCATTAAGGAAGGATTATTTTGGATCTGCCGATGAGGTTTGAAAGCTCTTTTTTGGTCAGACTCTTGGGATGGCTTCCCTTCGCTTATCTCTTAGTTTCCTCACTTGCTTCCTTTGAGTAAAATATTTCTTGTGGTTGGTTGGTCTAGGGTGATTGACTTTAAGACCTTATCTTTTTATGGTTAGTTGGAGAGGGCTTGTTGGAAGGATCCCACTTAGTGGCTGAAATTGGGCGAGGAGGATTGCAAGGCTAAGCTTAACACAATTCTTTGCAATAGGAGTTATAGATCTCTACTAGAAGAGGATATTTATTGCTTGGGCTCACAATCCCAAGGGGATTTACTCTATTGCTTGTGGATATTAGGTGTTATTGGCTTAGAAGTTGGTTAGGGTGGAGGTTAAGTGGTGGAAGAGGGTATGGAGTAAGCTATCATGGCCTAAGTGTAATTTCTTTGTTTGGACTTTAGCATGGAATAGATGCTTGACCTGGGATAAAATTCATAAGCATGGTTTCCAGGGGCCTTCGGTCTGTGTTCTCTCTGGGAAAGAGGAAGAGGATTCCTCACACTTGTTCTTTTGATGTCCCTTTGTTGTGAAAATTTGGCATTGGTGGTGGGAGGTTTGGAAGCAACCTTGTGTTCATGCTTCCTCATTGATGAAATTATGGGATAGTATGGGAAGACCCCCCTCGTTGGCCTCCTTTTTGCAAGAGGTTTGGTATGTTGAACCTACTTTTCTTCTTTGGCAGACCTGGTTGGAGTGGAATCATAGGATATTCCATGGTGTTAAACTGGTGGGTCAGTAGGTGTGGTTGCATATATTAGGTATGATACAAGAGTTGGTTGTGGCTAAGAGTAAAGTGTTTTTCCCCCTAGGGAAAGGGGATGCTGAGTTGGTGGATAGATTGGGTCTTCAGGGGATACATTCTTCTTTTGGTGGTTCTAGGAGAAGTAAGCATGGGACCAAGAGAGTGCAACATATAGGTAGGTGGCTACCTCCTCTGGCTAGAGTCTTGAAGACCAATTCTAATGGATCTTCTAGAGGTAATACTGGGCTTGCTAGGATTGGTGGGGTTGGCAGGGATTCTGAGGGTTCAGTGATATTCATTTTCTCTATTCATGAAGGGGAGAAGACTATTAATATGATAGAGGGCTTGGAGATTCTTTATGCTGTGGAGCGGGCCCTTGCTTTGGGATGGAAAAATGTTATTTCTGAAGCTAATTCACAAATTTTGATTAATCTATTGACTAAAAGAAAGATCTCTGATATTAATTGGCACCTGGCTTTAGTTGTTTAGCGTATTCTTCAGGTTAGCTCTAGGATGGAGGTGGTTTCTTTTGTTCACATCCCGAGGGAGTGGAATCAGGTTGCTGACTGCTTGGCTAAATGGGCTTCTAAGCATGATACTGGCTAGAAGATTGAGGATTGGATGCAGGTTTCCCCTGAGTTACAGCAGGATTTGGATAGATTTCTTGAAGAGGATAGAAGGATACTGGAAGATAGTTGATTTTGTTTCTATACTTGCTTTGCTGCTTCTTTTGATTTATGGGGCTTGCTCCCTTTGTTTTGGCTGTAATGTGCTTTTTTGATTTCCAATAAATTTTTTACCCCTTTTTTGATTAAAAAAATAAAAATTAGGAAGACATAAAAAATAAAGATAATTAAATAAATTGAGAAATTTATTTAATCATGGGAAGATATTAGACAATTAGTGAGGTATTAAATAAGTAAATAAAATTTATTTATTTAATAATCATGAAGAATTAAAAGGCATGACTTAATTAAATAATTATGAATTATTTAATTAATAGTCAAAGGTGGACCAAGGACATAATTAAAATGTCTTAGTTATGCTAGGAAGAAGAAAGTGAAAAATAGAGCTTGTAGGCCTAGGTCTTTTTTAAGTGTCTACATTTTCCCCCTCTTTGTCATAATGCAGCCTGTCACATTGTGACAAAGAATATAAATCATAGTCATGCCCCAACAAAGGTATGGAATATCCATGCCCCCTTGGGAAAATTTTCAAATTTTGGCTCGAGGACAAAAAAATTTGGAAAGTGTCCCAAAAAGTGAATTTGATGACCAGAAAAGCGATAGCGCAAACAATTTCAGATTTTGAGGAGTTTAAAGCAACCAAAAAGGGGGGCCAAAGTCAGTCAAAAGAGCCGCCAGTAATACAAGGTTTGAAAAATGCCATTTTGACCCTATAAATCAGTTGAAAATGGGGTAAAAGTCAATTCATTTTCACTTTTCACCTTTGTAAATTTGAGAGCTTAGAGCAAGGAGGACTTTGGAAAAGATGGTGATTCCAGTGACTGAGGATCATGAGGAGATTGTGTGGACTTACAGATGACTAGAGGACTCAGAGCCAATCGTATGTACCCCTATCTTACTTTATGATTTCATCTTTTTTTATGCCATTTGTAGTGTTTTAGGTCAAATTACAAATGCCCTGTGATGCATATGCCTATACGTAAGTTGCACTCACATGCATGTTCGATGCATTCAATGTGTTATGATGCAAACATGAAAGATCATTAGGTTAGGGTAATGGAGTGTGATGCATTTGCGAAAAACTATGACACATTTTCCAAGTTGTGCCACAACCGAAAGATGTAATGCTGCATTCAAAATATTACGACTCATTCATAGGCTCAAGTGACTCATTTGAATTGAGTGACACATGTGACAAAAATTGTGACACAATTTCTCTGCTATGAGGCAAACGCAAATGGTAGCAACATAATTGCCAAATCAAGACACAATGATTGTATGAAGTGAACCAATCACCTTATTGTGACACAAATGAAGTCAATGTGACACATTTGACTTTCACCTTGACCAAGGCTAACTTTGTTTAATTTCAAATTTGAAATGATTTTGAGTTAGATAAATGATAATGATGTTTTTCAATAAAGTGTTGATGTGTGTTTTGACATGTGCAAAGATAGTTAGCGCTGATTTATACTTGAGAGAGTAGGCCATCCACATACAAATTTCAGGATTAGCTGTGGGAGAGAGAGAGATGACGATTGATGCAGCTAGGACTTTACTATGTCACCTATATGTCCATTATACAAGCAAATAGGGAGCTTCTGGCTACACTTTGTGAGTGATGGTATTTAGAGACTTGCTCCTTCCATTTGCTAATGGGGGAGGCTACTGTGACTCTTGAGGACATGTATTAGATACTTCGCTTGTCGATCCAAGGAGAGTGGATAGTATATGATCCACAACATGGGTATCAGACATTCATAGCCTATTATCATGATCAAGGTACAAGGCTAGGGATTGAGGGCTATGAGATCAGTTGGGAGTTCATGGTGGAGCATTATAGGCAATTTGATGCCCTATTGGTGACATTGATTGGAGGTGTACTAATTCCTGACCACCAAGGACATAGATTTCCCATTGGCTGGGGTGATGTGCTCATTGAGATGAGTCGAGATAGGACCGTGTATGCCTAGGGACCTTTCCTATTGGGGATATTATTTCATCAGCTCCATGAGGTTGCCTATGGGAGAGCGTAGAGCATTGGATGCAGGACAATGCTCCTAATAATCTAGGTGTGGGAGCACATTGCTATTTTTCAACCACCTATCTAGAGACCACAGCTAGTGGATGACATGCCATATGTCTATTATTATGCAGGAGCTTTGTAGAAAACCCGAGTTGGTGAGACAGGTTACTGGTGACACAAGATTGACACTATGATATCCTTCATTTAGAGGCCTTATAGGGACTACGAGTAGTGGGAGGATGAGGTTGATCATCTTAGTTTTTACAAGTAGTTCAGATATCTGATTGGCAAGACTATGTAGGGCCAAATGATTATTGAGATGTACTTGTCATAGAGGGTACTATGATAGTTTGGTGAGTAGCAGGGTGTTCTAATGGGTAAAACTGAGTATGCTAGGTCATCTAGAGAGTCAACATGGGGTCCACCAATATCCATGCCATTTGTAGAGTAGTAGATCAATGGGCTAGTGGTGCAACAGTGGGGATGGAGCAGAGGGATTACAAATCTAGGGACCATAGCCAATTATGATTTATGGTGGCAGACTTATCGCCGAATGCCTTTGACAGATCTAGATGGACCAACACCTATTGAAAGGATATTTTTCATACCACATGTGTCATGAGGTGGTTGGGGAGGCAAAGCCGAAGATAGGGGGAGAGGCAGAGGTTGAGGGAGAGATGGAGGCATGAGTGGAGGGAGAGATGAAGATGATGGAGATGATGGGGGAGATGGCAGGATGTAGAGGAGAGGAGGAGATGGTTGGAGGAAGGCTAGGAGGGTGAGATAGTGTGTAGACCAAGTGCCCTTGGTACTGATCCTCAAGGTAGCCGAGGAGGAGGAGAGAGAGGAGCCGAGGTAGGAGAAGGGTGCAACAAAGGAGGAGGCCAAATAGGAGGTGTATGTGCCAGAGGAGGAGGCCAGATAGGAGGTGCATGTGGTGGAGGAGGAGGCTAGATAGGAGATGGAGATGGAGGCTGAGATGCTGAGGGATGAGGGAGTCAAAGGAGAGGAGGACATGGGGGAGGAGAATGATGTCGGTGATGATGACGATGCCATAGATGAGGCAGAGTGACTACTGAGGTGGAGGATGGTAGAGGGGGAGGAGATACCTTCAGGATCACCACTACCACATGACGTGACTATGAATTAGCGGGTGGCATATCTATAGCGGAGGATGGATGAGAGCACAATGTAGGTCACAACCTTGTAGGCAAGGCTAGAGGTGGTCAGAGTAGAGCGGGATCAAGCAATGATCTACTAGTAGGAGTTGGCTTAGTGGTGCATAGAGTTTGGATAGTTATGCATAGGACTATCAGTAGACATAGTGTGAGATTTTTCCAGGGTTAGCACCCATCTGGGATGATACAGGTTGTTATATGAGTAGGTGGTGCCACCTAAGAGGTGAGACCCTACTTTGAAATGATCACAGATGAGTATAGGTAGTGGTAGCAGGTTAGGGAGTGGTAGTAGGAGCAGAAGCTAGAGTAGTGTAGGGGGATCCACTTCCTTAGGACATTCATCAGGGCACAGGTGTAGCCATTCCCATAGACATGCCTCAAGTCATAGATTAGGCCATAGCCATAGATCATTTGGGTTAGAGCACAGGTCCTCACACAACCAGCCTCCAGTGATAGATCCATTAGTTGTAGTGTCCTCACAACCTCATGTTACCATAGAGACGATGCCATCAATGGTAGTTCCATCATTTTTGCATATATAGGCCATAGCGACAGATCCTTTAGCATCCCAAGCACAAATTATAGTGACTATGATGCCATCCATTTCATTGACAGAGCATCAATCCCCTAGATCTTCTCCTGAAAGGGATGAAGAGAGATTGACATAGCTATGTTTATTATTATTTTGCATTAGGATAGTTCAAACACTTATGTTATGATATTTATTTTTAACCATTGAGCCCATGAGCTCTTATTTTTGGGATATCTTGTGACTCTATCCTATGACATTTTTTTTTGAGGTGATATATATATGATGTAGTTTTGATGTGGCCTATATGTGTTATGTGATGTGATGTGATTTATGCATTGCAATGTATGTTTGTGTGATGACTATTATGATGATGCAGTTATGATTATCATGTGATGCCTATGTGGATTATGCATTTATGATTCCTATGATAATGATGTTATTTATATGTCATTTCATGTATGCATTTGTGATTGTTATTTATGATGTGATGTTTATTTATATGTCATGATGATGCTATTCCATGAATAATGATGATATGCATGATATATTTATTTGAATGGATTCCATGTTTATGATAATGTAAATGCATGACTATGATGCAATATGTGATGCAATGTATATGGTTTTTGATGATATAGATGATGTACGTATGGACCTAATGCAATGCCTATATGATCATGTATGCACTTATGTTTTTTTATGTCAAAATATATCATCATGAGATGGAAGAGAAAGGATGACAAGATAGAAGAAGACGTATGTTAGCGTGGAGACCAAATCCTTCAACATATTACTATAGGGCTTTAATAATTATCGCTCTTAATCATCATTGGGTGGATTATTGTAATGGCCAACAAACACCATGATATGATATAGATCAAGGTGTTCAAGGTTGCACCATCACATAAGACAAGCAGTCACAGACAAGGATGATCATGACTCATACTAAGAGTGCAATTGCCCCAGTCTTTTCATCATAACCAACCATAAGCATAAAAGGAAAAGAAAGACAAGTCATGAAACATCATTGCTCCTCTAAATATTGTTGTCAGGATATCCTTGAGGAAATAGCAACATGACTACCAAAAAGATAAGACAAGACAATCATCATGATACGTCGCTACTTCTCTAACTCCTATTGTCAGGACATCACTAAGAAACTAGTAACAAGATGAAAGAGCTAAAGACAAGTGCCAAATGTTTGCCAAGTGTCTGTAAATGCCAGGTGTTTTGATGTCAAGGTGTCAAGTTTGACGATGTCAAATGCCAAAAGGTGCCAAAGCGTTGAATGTCAAAGGTGTCATGTTTAATGATGCCCGAATGTCAAAGTTCAAGAAGGACACATCCTGAATAATGTCGATGTCAAGAGGATCAATCCTCAAATGTCAAGAGGATCCCTCAAAATGCTAGATGATAATGACGATACCTAGGAAGGACGAATCCTAAGGTATAAATGACAGAGGTTGTTCTTTAGAAGGACCTATCTAAAGAATAACCTAGAGTTGACTATTTGACTGATTTTGTCTAAGTTTGATTTGTTTTGATAAAAATTATCTAAAGTTTGATTAAAGTTTTGGCAGAAGGTTTACTATTGTTGACTACATGTCAATGTTGACATGTTGATGTGTTTGATGTGTTTATTTGAAGAATTGCTAGAGTTTGTTACAAAAAATTTCTTATTTTGAGATGACTTATTTGACTTGAAGACATTTTGAGGTGTGTGCTAGTGTTGTGTAATGAACCCTAATGGACTAACCTAGTGTGGCCTTGGGGGCTCATCAATTAATGGCCTTGCTTATGTCATACACTCAGAGACCTCGTAGTTCAACACAGCCAATGACTTTGTCTTGATGACCAAAGATTGAGCCATGATTTTTATTTTGACAACCTAAAAGGACTGACCTAATATTTTGGGGGCTCCAAGGTTGAGCCTTTCCTATGTAGCAAATGCATAGAGATAATGTAATTCAGAAAAATGACCAAGACTAACTAACATGATTGAATTGACTGACTTGATTAACATTGACTATGTTTTGGGTACTTGAGATATATATTTTTTTTATTTCTTTAGGAAATTTTTCAATTTTTAGGTCTTTTTTTAGGACATTTTGTGATTTATAGGATTTTTCAGGACTTTTTATGATTTTTAGATCTTTTTTTAGGACTTTTTATGATTTTTTATGATTTTATTTAGAACTTTTATGATTTTTAGGATTTTTTTCAAGACTTTTTTTATTGCCAAGACCATGTGTAATACCAATTGTAGTCACATGATGAAAGTTTACCCCCAGTTAGGTCCAAGACTAGCCAACTAGACTGATGCAGAAAGGATGTATGTGGGTGATGAATGGGTGATATGTAGGACTTGATGTCAATTATTATCAAACATGGGAAGAAAGAATGGGGTTTTTGTGATGGGCATCAAGGTGGTGTTAGAAAGGTGATTGTTTGTTATGGACTGAGGTAGAAAGAGTGATAGTAGATAGTAGAGCAATGATCGACTATGCATGGCACCTATTTGCCAGGTTTTCACTTTTGGACGAATTATTTCTCTTTACTATTTTTTTTTGGTGTCACCAAGATGCTTGTTTGCCAAGTTTTCATCAGGGTGATGATTTTTTTATAATTTCCAAAAAAAAAAAAATTAAATTTTTTAAGGTTTTCAGCTTGACTTTCTGATGCTATGCATAGAACTTGCGAAGATGTAGACTGTTGATAAGCTCTATTAGTTGTTCATTGTTTGGAATAGCTAGTTGATATTCCCCAAAACCAAAAGAGGATATGATGATGTAAGGACCTAGCCAATTTGGTTCAAACTTGCTAGGTTTTTCTCTATCACCCTGATTCTTAGGATTTTGCACGAGGACTAAATCACCAATGTAAGACTTCCTGACCATGAATTTATTGTTATAACTATGATAGAGCTGATTCTGATACACCTGTAAATGGTTTAGGGAATTATCTCTTCTTTCCTCTAACATCTCCAGCTCATGTAGTCATGATTGTCTATATTCTTCATCATTTATGAGACCATTCATGGAGACTCTTAAGGATGGAATTTCAACCTCGATGGGAAATATGGCTTTAGTGCCAACGACCAAGTGAATGAAGTGGCTCCTATAGGCTTGTGAATGCTGGTATGGTAAGCCCATAGAGCAAGGTTAGGATGCGTAGTCATGACTAGTGTCATTGACAGTCTTTTTGAGAATTTTAAGGATGGTTTTATTAGATGCCTTAGCTTGACTATTTCCTTGCAGGTAATATGACATGGAGAAATGATGTTGTATATGGAATCACTCACATAACTCATGAATGTCTTGATTTTTGAATGAACATTCGTTGTTTGTGATGATGGACTACAAGATACCATACTAAAAAATTATGTAGTTGAGAATGAATTTGGAAATTTGTTTACCAGTTATGTATGTAAGGGGGATGGCTTCAATCCACTTAATAAAGTACTCAGTGGTGATGGTAATGAATTTATGGCCATTGGAAGAGGTAGGGTGGATTTTTCCCACAAGGTTGAGTCCCCACTATGTGAAGGGCCATGGAGATGTAATCGGCCGAAGTTCTTGTGCTGGATCATGAATCAAATCACTATGTATTTGACATTGGCAACAAGTCTTGACAAACTCACGTGTATCTTTCTCAATGGTCAGTCAATAATACCCAAGTCTTGTTATCTTTTTGGCTAGAGTAGGACCACTCAAATGAGACCCACATATACCCTCATGTACTTTGCATAAGGTTGTGCATGATTTGTTAGTGTTGAGACATCGAAGAAGGTGGTTGTCAAAGCTATGATGGTAAAAGGTGTCACTAGCAATGGTGTATCAAGTTGCTTTTCAGATAAAGTACTTTCGCTAGTTGTTGTATAGGTTGGGGGAAGGGTTTGGGACTTGAGATAGTCATAAATGTCTTGATACTAGGGAGAATTAGGACCAACAAACTCGCATACCATCTCTAATTTTGGGATATCATATGTAGGGACCAACAACTATTCTACCAAGAATTCAAATTGTGGCACATTACTCGGGATGTCTAGGAGAGAGCCAATTATAGCCATTGCAGATACTGCCTTATTTTGTGCTCTCAGAACTTGTTCAAAAGTCAACATGTGAAAATATGTATGGAAGTTGTCAATCATTCATTTGTAAGGAATTAACTTCTTTTCCTTGGTGTCATGGTCATTATTAACTTGGTTGATGACCAATTGAGAATATCCATAAACATGAAGTTTCCTAATTTTCCATTTTATGGCCATTTTGAGTCCTATCACAAGTGCCTCATATTCTACAATATTATTTGTACGTGGAAAAGCTACGAAAAATGACTTAGGGATGGAGTCTCCTTGTGGAGTGATAAATAATATTCCTGCCCCCGAGCCATGACTAGTATGAGACCCATTGAAGTATAGCCTCCAAGGTGACTTAGGTTCTATATGAAATATGGACTCATCACGAAAGTTTTCCACTAATGGATGATCACTTTGTACAGGTGCGTCTGCCAGTTGTTCTGCTATCACTTGCCCTTTTATGGCCTTTCATTCTACATATTTAATGTCATACTCTCTCAAGATCATGACCCATTTTTCTAGATGCCATGTCAGTGTTGCGCGACTCAAGAGATATTTCAGGGGATAAATATTTTCTATCAATTGTGTCCTATGACTCAACATATAGTGTCTTAGATTTTGAGTAGAAAAGATAACTCTTATACATGCATGTTCAATGGACATATATTTTAACTCATATCCAACCAGTGTCTGACTAATGTAGTATATGGATCGTTCCTTTTATTTGTGTTCATTCTATGCCAGTAATGCCCCTAGTGTTGAAGTTGTAGAAATGTATAAGATCAAAGGTTTCCTTTCAATAGGTGGCATTAAAATAGGTGGTGACAAGAGATAATCTACTATTATTTGAAAGGCTTCCAAACATTTATCTATCAATACAAAGGGGATACCCTTTCACAGAAGATATTGAAATGGTTAATATTTGTCAGACAATTGGGCTATGAAGCATCAAATAAATTGTAACCTACCCTGTAATGTCTTGAGTTCACTTATCCATTTTGGAGGAGGCATGTCTAATATTATTTTCACCTTGGCTGGGTCAACCTCAATGCCTCTACGAGAAACTATGTATCCCAAAAGTTTTCCTAATGTTATGACAAAGACACATTTCTTCAGATTCAAGTGGACCTTGTATTCTTCGAGTCTCTTGAAGATTTTGTCTAACACATTCAAATGATATTTTCTTATCAAATATTTAGTCAAAAGTTCATGTATGTAATCTTCCATTATCTTGTGCATCATGTCATGACATATTGTTGTCATATTTCTCTAATACATGGCACCTACATTCTTAAGACCAAAAGGCATGAAATTCCTATAGTATGCACCCCAAAGACAAGTGAATGTTGTTTTTTGTTGATCTTTAGGGGCAATACAAATCTGATTATAACCTGAGAAACTATCCATGGGGGACAACATCTCGTATCTTGTTGTGAGGTCCACTATGATATCTATGTTTGGAAATGGAAAGTCATCTTTTGGAGATGCTTTATTTAAGTCTCTAAAATTTGTGCAGACAAAGATTTGGCCATTAGGATTTTTGATTGGTACAATATTGGATAACCATTCAACATAGTCGATAGACTGTATGAATCCTACATCTAGTAGTTTCTTAAGTTCAACTTTGACTAACAAGGCAATCTTAGGATGCATTTTGTGTAGCTTCTATTTTACTGGTTTAGCATTTGATGGTAGTGGAAAATGATGCAAAACTAGTTCTAGATCCAACCTTAGCATATTAGCATATGACCATGCAAAATTGATCTTCCACTTTGCAAAGAATTTTTGGAACTCAGGTTTCTCTTCTTTCGTCAGGGATGCCACAAAGAGGACCATTTTGGGATATTTTGTTGTTGATATGTTGAATTCTATGGTATCCTCTATGAGCATAGCTGATTTCTCTTGAGTCACAAGGAGAAATTCTAGTCCTCCATCTTTGGGAACCTCAAAGAGGTTTTCATCCACAAATATGTCCTTTATTTTTACTTTTTTTGTTGTCAGAAGGTGCCCTTCGGTTTTCACCTAAAGATGTTTCATTTTTTTTTTTACTTTTCTATTTTTCATTTTGTGACTAGAGGACAGAGTAGTCTCCTTAAAGTAAGCTACAAAATCTAGGTCAATAGAAAATCCATCCTTGTGATCACCACTAGGTATTCCCTCATGTAGTCCCATAAATTTTGCAATGGCCTCATCATTCTAAAATATGTCCATGACTAGCAGGCCTTGTTGGTCCCAATCTATTAGTTGTGGGAAGACTAAGGAGATACCATTGTCAGTATTGGTGAATTGTGGAGAGGATGCAAAAAGCATGTATATGGATTCAAAGACATTGAAAATAAAGTTGTCATTGTCCAATTCCCAATCAGATTCTATCCAATATTCCCCATCACTTGACTCATATTCATTGTCAAAATAAGGGACCAAAGGACTATCATTATGGTTAGCAGTGTCATGTGACAACTCAGATGAATATTGATGATGGCCATTAAGTTTGGATGGTTGGCCAGATAGGTCAGGTATATGGCTAATAGGATTGGAAGATGGTTTAGGTTCATCATTGTTCCTTGGGTCAAAGAGTCTATCCCAACTTTCTTATTTCCTTCGGATCTTCAATTTTTCAGTCGTATCAATTTTAAATGTTTGCCAAAATCTTTGTTTAGAGGTAAGTTCTCCAAGTTCAAGGAACAAGTCATCAAGACAATAATCACTTAAGGATCATTGGGAGCCATATTCCCACTCATGGGAGTCAGTTTCGGTAAGGGATTCCTCAATAGTCTCTGAACACTTTATGAAGCATTCACGTTCTCACTCGAAAGTCCATTGGTACATCGATCATCATTTCCAGGTAGCCCATACCCTAACCCAAGATACTTGGGTCATTTGAAAGGTTCTATGGGCTCTCTTTGCCCAGTTTTATTTCTTCCAAGGCTACTAGTTCTATCATATCCTTTAGCCTTCATCATGTCATATCCTATGCCATATATCTTAACTAGTAATGGGGATAGGTCTGCCATTTATTTATAAAGCCATCCTATTATATCGACAATTTCCTCATTGTTCATGTCTCCCCATTTTATGAAAACTATTTTTGGTGACACCTTAAAAATTTCTTTAGGTTCCATTCTAAAGCACAAATGACCATAGACCTTAGGAGACTTGGGTATTTTTGTGATGCTATATTTCGTATTCAGTTTGAATTCTCCATAGCCTAGGTTTTGGATCTTGATAGTGGACTCAACCTTAGGAAGTGAGGAATATGATGGCATGGAAAAAGATGTGGACATAGTGGATGTGGATGATGATGTGAGTGTGGATGGGTCAATAAATCTGGAATAAGAAGAGCTAGGGGCCTCTCAGTTGATGGGCACTTGATGTTCAGAGATAGCCCTTAGATTGGTGCAATATTGAAAAGGATCGAGGTCTCCATATATGGTGATCTTTGTACCATCAAAGGGAAACTTTAGGCATTGGTGGTATGTGGATGGGACAACTTTTAGGGCATGAATCCAAGGTCGGCCAAGCAAGATGTTATAGGGTAATTCAAGATCCAGGACTTGGCAAGTTGTGTCTATAATGACCAGTCCAACTCTGATGGAAAGGGTGATCACAACTCGAGAGGAATGTTCCTCATCATATGCTTTTATGACTATGTTCTTTGTTGCATCTACATAAGCATCAAAAAATCCTAGAGCCTTAACCATTTTTAAGGATCATATATTCAATCCTACTCTGCCTTCTACTAAAACTCGTTTGAACTTATGCTTATGGATGAAAACCTCAATATGTAATGTGTCCTTATGGTTGGACTTTGGTGATGAATAATTTTGGTCTAAAAATGTTACATGATGGGGTGTAGTGAGATAACCCACCATGGCCTTAAACTGGTTGACATAAATGTCTTGAGGGACAACAGACTCTTGCAAGGTTTTGTCAAGTATAGCCTTATGTGTGGGCGAAATGTGAAGCAACTCAAGTATGGATATTTGCGCAAGGGTTTTTCCTAGCTGGTTAATGAGGTTAAACTGACTCTTTGGTTGGGACTGCTTTATTGATGGGCCTAATTGTGGTTTTCTTGTGGATAGACTAGGTATTGTAATGTTTGGTTGCCAAGGAGGTGGACCAACTTTGTGATTTTTCACCCTTCGAGTAGTATCATTGCATTCAGATGCTCTTTTGACAATGATAGTATTGAAATATTCATCATCTGTTCAGACATTATTAATGATGGTTCCACCTAAATAATCAAATGTAGCGCAAGCATAATTGGCTTGATTTTTATTAGTCTTGGGACCTAATGTGGAGGATTTATTAGAACCATGGTCTTGTAGTGGGTTCTTGTGAATGGTATGGCCTACATTGGATGCAAATTGTGGCCCACCCACTTCAATTACTTTATTTTCAATGAGGTCTTGTACAATGTTTCTTTGTTGCCAACAAGAAGACATTTTATGCCCTTTAGCCCGATGGAAATCACAAAAAGTGTTATCGTCCCACCATGATGGTTTAAACTTCCCTGGGTCATATGGCTTAGGGTCCTCAAGTGCAATGAAACCATTTTGAAGGAGATTTTTAAGGACATCCTCAATTGGCTCTCCCAAAGCAGTGTATGTTAGTCTTTTCAGAAAGTGTCTTGTCTGGTGGGGTTGTCCTTGATTTTGACTATTTTGACCATTTTGGTTATTGGAGGGGGTGTCAATATTTTTGTTAGTTTGTTTTGTGGTTTTTCTCCTTTAAGAGCAAGCACTGGTCCCATCGTGTTCATAGCTTTAGCATCAACAATGCCATCATTGGTAACATGTTTATTTTTGACCCAATACTTAACTTTTTCTATGGGTGGATTTTTGTTTGTGTTTTTAGGACCATACTTTAATTCCCCTTTAGCAATGAGAGATTTCCTAACTTGGACACCCTTTTTGACTATGTCTATGAAGGTCGTGCAATAATGAACTTGCAATCCATATTTCAATGGACCTAGGAGTGTTTGGACAAACATGTCAACCTTTTCTTTCTCAGGTATGTCAATGTGGGAACAACTTGCTAGACTTCTCCATCTTTGGAAGAATGGGATAAATGTTTCATCAACATCTTCTTGTGTAAGATTGCATAAGCTAGTGATGGAGATGTCCATGTCAATGTTATATGCATAATTTTTCACAAATTTGTCTCTAAGTTCATCCCAGGTTTTTATACCTTTCAAAGTGGAGAACTATTCAAGTGCAAGTCCTATAAGACTCTTAGAGAAAAGTCTCATCAAGTAAGTCTATTCATAGGCATGTCCATATAGTTGGTTGTGAATTCTCGAATGTGTTCAACAAGATTCATCTTGCCCTTGTATTTGGTAAAATGTGGTGCCACATATCTAGGAGGGAATGGTGGAATGTACAAATTTGTGTCAAAAGGATATAAGCATAGGTCATATGACATGTGTGATTTCTTGTCGGATGTTTGCATGTTTTATATGGTCTTTTGTAAGTGAGCCACTTGAGTTGTCAAGGCATCAATTATGGGATTGTTTGTTGCATCACACATGGGAGTGATAGGTATCCCATGGGTTCCCATTTGTTGTGAAAAGATGTTGGTATTTTTTTGTGGGATATGTTGTTGTGAGATGTATGATGTGTTTTGGTTCATATGTTGTTGGTATTGAAAATTTGGATTAGGGACTTGTTGATGAGTGTGAATATGTGATGAATATGTCAGAAAGTTCCCTCCAACCATTTGAGTCAAAATTTGGGAAATATGTTGACCATGAATATTTTGGTATCCAAATGATGCCATGTGTTGTGTATTCAGGTTGCCTTGTCCAAATTGTTGGAATTGTCCATGGGAAATGTTCATGTTTTTCCCTTGGGAAGTATTGGTATTAAATTGTAATGACGTGTTCACATTTGGTTGTGGTCCTCAAATAGAGACACATCGTTTACTTCCTCCAAAGGGATTGAACAAGGTACCAATGAAAGGATTTGATGATGACGCCCCCATGGCACTAGATGAAGATCCAAATAGAGGATTTGAAGAGCTTTCCCCCATTGATGAGGACCCAAAGGTGGCACAACTAATTATGACAATATTGTTGACATTGTTGGCATTGATTGTGTTGTGGCTTGTGACATGGCTGGTGTCCCTCCAACGGATGTTGCATTGATTGAATTGGGATTGTTTTGATTGGTTGTGTAATTAGATGTAGCATTAATGACACTTGTGGCAGTTTGAGAGGTAGCACCAACAAAAGAATTGCTTGTATTATTTTGAGGTTGACTAGCATTGGGCATGTTGTTTGTATTGTTGACATTATTGTTCAGGCGATACTGGTCTCAAAGTGTTAATTTCCAAGCCACATGGTAACTTAACCCATTGGTCTAAGAGCATGGAAAGATATCTTTGAGGGTAATGTAAGACTAAGTCTTCTACAAAGGAGGCTACATCAGGATTTTGTGCTACAACTTCTAAGTCTTCTGCATATACTTGTCCATGTTGGTCTCTTTGCATGAATGGTTCAAAAGGATTTCGTGACGAAGATGGCATGTTCATGTTTCTGAAAGGATTGATGAAATATGTTTCTTGGTTCGTGTTTTGATTCATGTCATTGGAAAAGATGTAGGTGTTGTTATCTTGTCCAAAATTAGCCATTTGTCTTCTTTTTCTTTGAAGCCTAGTCTCAACCATATAAGGTATTGCTCAAATTAAGAAGAGGATGAAAATGACAACTAAATGACACTATGTTTTTGTATTTTTGATAAATGATGACAATGCAAGGTGATAATATTTTTTTCCTAAGAGAAATGACTAATGCAAGGTGATAAAATTGTCAAGAAAGGATGACAAATACCAAGGTGACAATGCGGACCAACATGAAAACGTTGACTAAGGAAATGACCAATGCAAAGTATAGATGCCAAATGAGGAATATGATGACAATATTTTTGGATTTTTAAGGATATGCAAGGTGAAGACTAAAATGATTTGAATGTCTAAGGTATGCAAATGCAAAGATCTAAAAATTGATTTGGAAGAAGGTTTCCTAACCACCCTAAGCTTGATCTATGTCTCAATTTTTGGAATATCAAATGAAATGTTTGAAGGACTAAATGAAAAGTGAGGTTTCCTAACTAGGCTTTTGAGTTGGAAAGATCTCACAAAATGATAGTGACTAAAGAAGATAATGATGACTAAGTCCAATGATAACCTAGTTTTGAAATTCAAGATTTTTCAAAGTATGGTAAGGTTGTCCTAATCCAAAATACACAAAATGAGGTGAGGACCTAAGTGTTAACTAAATATGAAAATGGTGAGGCCTAATGATGAGACTAAAATTTGCAAAGATGACTTTATGGTAAGATGCAAGCTAAAATGTGCAAGAAATGAGAGATTTGAGCAATTTTATGATCTGGTTTTGATAGAATGCTTCTGGATAAAGATGTTTATGGACAATCTGGACAAGTTTGAATTCATTTTTTGGTCTATGAAAGAGTAATTTTTTTGTTAGGTGAATGCATTATTCCTGGTCACAGATGCATCGCAGTATAGTGGATGCAGCTTGATTTCAACGAATGCGGCATTACAAAAAGTGAGTGCAGCTCAGTATTGCGAATGCAGATTTTTGACAAGAAAATATGGTGTGAACTAGGAAAATGCAGTGTTCTACAAGGTGAATTCATTTTGACAGAGTTAATGTGGTATAGCAGAGCGAATATGTTTCAACATATGCAGTGCAGAAAGAAAAAATTCTAATTTGTTTGCAATTTTGGTCAAAATTTTGAGTTGTTTGATGTTGATTGGTTGTTTCCAGATCTGAGAGTGATGTCTTATTTTGTTTGAATGTCTAAAAACATTTGGAAAACATAATATTTTTTATTTTGAAACAAGCACAATGAAGACAAGCACGATCCTAGGTTAGGCTAGGACAATATTTGCTAGATTCCACGTGGGTTTCCCTAGCTATACTTATTCTTAGCATGCAAATCCAGAAGCTTGGCTACACGGGCTCCCCCTTACAATGTACTACTTCTCAGGCCAACCAAGATTCCAATCCCTATAAATCTCCCATGGCAGGTTGATGACCTCTACTAAGAACTATGAGAATGTGAATGCCATCACAAATACCATTGTTGCACTAGCAAATAGAAGGATTTTTGCTACTACACAAAGGTGTTTAGTTCGGGACCCCCATTTGAGTGGCCATACATGGGGCAAAGATTAGGCTCAGTTAAAGGAAGGATTCCATCCTAAAGAGGTTACACTCAACAGGGTTTTGGGGAATCCTACTTTGTTTGTATGACACATCTACACTCGTAATCCTAGGCTTTCCCTTAGGATTCACATTTATATACCAGTCGGGGGTAGCTTGGCCAAAGAGATCCATTTCCAGTCTGAGTCATCTTGGGGTGAGTATTTTTTCCCACCAAGGCCCAAATTCTAGATTCAATAACCGTTTCTCTTACACCCAGGATCACACAAGTGCACAAGGGGAGAGGATACTTCGATTATTGAATCAAGGTAAACACAAAAATGGATGTGTTTGGTTTTTTTATCACCTAGTTTGCACACAGTGAGAGAACAATCACCTACCACCCCAAGCACAATCAAGAAAAGGACAAGAAAAGTTATTTTCAATGCTCCAATTAAAGTGTTTTCTAATCTAGAAATTAAAAAACATAATTTTTCAAAGTAATATTCTTGGACAATCGAACCTGTGAAACCACAAATTAGTAGTTTCACAAAGATTTCTTGGACCCACAAAAGACTCAAAGCCACATGTTGCAACAACTCATTAGTAACCAGAAAATTCCTAAGCCATATATCGCATAAAGGAAAAGTAGAATGTAAGAAGAAATCAAGTTAAATCTGGAAAAACCTGAGAGAAAAATTTTACTAGACAAATGCGTCACAGCAAAGCGATTGCATCATTCAATAGAGCGAATGCAGCTCAACTCTGTGTTTTGGAATCTATCAAACAAATGTGACTTGGTTCTATGTTCTATAATTTGACAGAAAAATGTGGCGATCTGCAAGTTGAATGTGTTGTGGCTAAGCAAATGCATCACAATGCAAAGTGTATGCATCGTAGCAGAGCGAATGTATCGTTCTAGGTAGAAAATGCATCATGAAATATCATATGCGTCATTCTGCAAATCAAATGTGTCGTGGCTATACCTATACCTACATAATAGAAAAATGTCATACAAAAAAACAAAATATGCACGATTTTGGCATTGGGTTCACCAATGTAACTAAGAGAATTTTCCTACGGTTAACATATTAAAGCATTAACATAAAAACCCAAAGTGATAATGGAGTGCAAAGTAAAAAAATGAAAACAAATGAAACAATCTCACCAAAATCTCTTCATTCTCCATGGCTGGCCTCCATTACCTTCTCAACTTGCTGCAAATATGATGTTTCCCTCAGATTTGATGTGCGCAATCCAATGACAAGGACAAGCCCTAAGCAAATGTTGAAGGATTTGAAATGACAACATGCAATACTAAGCTATAATGCAACTAGTAAGCATCTAGAATATGTCTAAATTATTCCAAATGAAATGTAAATATGCCTATGACAAGAGCTAAGATGACAAGATTGCAAGGAAATGACAACAGTGCCTAAGACAAGAGTGCATGAGATCTAGATAGCATGAGGTGACAAAATGAGACCAAAATTACTATTTTATAGAAAATGCAATTTTGAGTGAATGGCCAAGATCAAAAGTTGACAAATGCCCTATAATCAATGGACAAGATTCAATTTCACAACCCACAATTAGGGTTAGGGAAACATTAGGTCAAATTCAAAATGAATGGACATGATTCATTTTTAGAAAATCAAATCAAGGTTTGACAATGCATGTGACAAGAGATAAGATGGGCACAAAAAGGGAGGTTGTTGGAAAATAAATAATAAATGGAAATTATTTGATTTTTGAGGAAAAAGACTATTTTGAATTAAAAAATAATTTAATTCAAAAAAGGTGGGACCACATGATAGTAAATAATTAATTTTAAATTATTTACTAAAAGAGGGAAATGTTAAATAAAATAATAAAATAATTAAATATAATTATTTAATTTAGAGGTGACCAATAATTAAATAAATTAAAGAATTTATTTAATTATAAGAAGACTTAAGAATTAGTGACGTATTAAATAAATAAATATAATTTATTTATTTACTAATCACGAAGACATAAAGAATAAAGATAATTAAATAAATTGAGAAATTTATTTAATTATGGGAAGATATTAGATAATTAGTGAGGTATTAAATAAGTAAATAAAATTTATTTATTTAATAATCATGAAGAATAAAAAGGCATGACTGAAATAAATAATTATGAATTATTTAATTAATAGTTGAAGGTGGACCAAGGACATAATTAAAATGTCTTAATTATGCTAGGAAGAAGGTGAAAAATAGAGCTTGCAGGCCTAGGTCATTTTTAAGTGTCTACAATATATATATATATATATATATTCCATTGTGAGTTAAGGATTATATGCCATGCAAATTTATATCTTTATTATGAACATAAAGGGTCAGATATGGTAAGAGATAGATTTGGGGATATAATAGTATAACATATGTATCTTGGTTTAGGGGTTGTATATAAATTGAAACAAAATTATGATATAAATACTTATAACCCTTTCTAAAACTAATATATCTATAAAAGATTATATGTAAATCAAAACAACATTTTCATAAATGTAAGAGTAACTATAATTGAAGAACAAACAAAAAAATACATCTAATTGAATTCAATGCAATTAACAAGGCTATATGTTAAATGAAACAAGAAATGCATTTTCTATTATCATATCCACAATTCTAACTCTTACAACCATTAGATGATCATTTTAACTAATTATATATATATATACAATCAAGGAGTTGTATAACATGAAACAACATTATGGGTTGCTAAGGTTGGATGGTGAGCACTTTAAGCGGGAAAGCGAGCAAGGGGATTTTTTTGAAAATTCCCAAAGGAGAGGTTGATGGCTAGGTTGAGTCAGATGATGATGGGGTTTTCTACTTGTTCATGTTAGGGGACATCTTGGGTTTTATGGATGAACCAAAGGAAATAGGGTTCCACCTTTTGGGAGATGAAACTAGGGTTTAGGACCTATTTCAATCTTAGTTCATTAAAGGAAACCCTAGAGATCTCAACCTAATAATTCAATTAGGAAAATAGATCTCTACAAGGTCTCCTTAGGTGTGATTAAAAGGGGGTTCACCACAAAGCAAATGCTAATGCACTAAGCCCCATAAACTTGAAACATGAAATCAAATCACTAAACAAAAAGATAGAAAAAAGTACCTATAGAATCAAATATGACTAAGAAAGGCTTGAAAGAACTAGATTTTGCTACTTTTGATGTGTACTAGGACTCATATGCTAGACTGGGCAAGTTAGTCACATTTTAGGGTTTTTAGAAAGAAACTGTAATATTCAAGCGACAAATCAGGATCCTCTAAAAACTAGTAAATGGTTGTACATGGACTCATACACCCAAGGTGGAAATTTATTCCCACTCACATAAATCTACAAAACACACATCACAAGAGAGAGAGAGAGAGAGAGAGAGAGAAATGTTGTTTTTGTTAGTGGATGGAGGTCTACCTTAGTCAAACCCAATTTGAGTAATTAAACTTTGAAATGAATTAAAATAACATGAAGGAATGATGAATGAACAAATGAATGTAATGATTTACCAAACCTTATTGAATCCTTAGAGTGTATATCTACAATTTGTATGAATAGGTTTCAATGGATGTAGATCTTGATCACAAACTTGATATGGTTTTGAATACTTGAACTTGGATCACAAATGCTACGTCATCATGTTATCTCACAAACAAACATGATGCATGCAGACCTTGACATGACACTTGAATCTTGAATTGATGCTCTTGAATGCTTGATAATCAACTTTTGAATGCTCTTGAATACTTGCAAATATCTCTTGAAGGCTCTAGATCTAGGTGATACTCTCTTGCTTGAGGATTCTTAGGTTACTTAGGTGAAATAATGATTTGAAACCTTAATTATATAGGAACTCCATATAATTTACCATTTATTAGATCCCAAATGCCGAGATTCACAAAATTTGAATTGAAGACCCTGATTTCTTTCTCAAAACCCTAAAAAGGGGCCAAATGGGACTCATACGTCCAAGGTGGTGTATAGTTCCCACTGTAGCTTTTCAGGCTAAGGAAATCTTGTGGGGTTAGATCATTAAGTGTATTTATTGAATTTGTCAATATTTCAACTGAAATAAGCATTAGGATTCATAATAAAGAGTCTTAGGGGCCCATTAATGATGATTTAAAGACCATAAATGCAAGAGGGCCCATAACTTGGTGTGAAGATGTAAATAAATATAATTTACAACACTAAAGGAAAAATTAGGTTTATTTAGTTAGAAAGGGCCCTAAACTTAATGTCAATGAGTAAAACACATTACAACACTAAATCAAGGAAACATTAGGCTCAAATTTATATTAATCATTCCCAAATAAAATGTAAAAAAGGGATACTTTTTCTACACTACATTTAGCCACCACTTTAGTGAGAGGAGGAACTTGCTTTAAACTCGTGCTAAAGTAGAAATTCAAGAGGGGTCCAAGTGTACCAATGTGGATGGTATTGGATAACAAGGATCAAGGGGGTGGTCAAGCCCCCAAGATCAAGATCCTATGGAAAACCAACATAGGCACAAGAAAACACACATATAAATGGTGTATGAAGCAACAACAAGATACAAGTGTACAATGTCAAAGACATAAAGAAAAAGTAAAAAGAAAGAAAGGGGTGGATCAAGCCTCGACCATTTGTCCAATGGATTTTGGATTAGATCTAAGTTGTTTTTCCAAAAAAATTACAAGTTGAAAATAATGTCCACTATGCGAACCAAATGCATGCTCAAAAGGGCTAGTGAAACCTTGGGTCATCCACTAGGTGAGCCCCCAGAGAGGTGTGACACATACACATGTGGTCGATATGCACTCACACACACAAGCAAGTGGCTATGGGAAATTCAAGCATAAGTTTGGATTCCCATACACTAACCATACCAAAGCTATCTCTTGATAAATTTGATAAGGAACCACACAATATGAACAACAGGATCCATGAGGCAAGAAAAAATTTGTATGTTAACACTCATGAATGAACATGATGGTTCCACGTGCAAGAAAATTCTATTATGCAAGGTGGCCATATAACGGTTATTGTAAATGAAAAATAGTGTATGGTATGTTCAAAGGGGTTTTGATTAGTTCATGTAAGGTCTTAACCTAGGGAACATTGTGCCTCATGTCTCCAAGAGAGGACCAATGGAAGAATATAAGATTTACAACTTAGGGGATGCAATGTGTTGCATCAAGTAACTAAGAGGAATATAATATGCTAAGAGAGATCACGCTCTTGAAGGACATCATACCCAATGTCATCACCAAGAAAAAGATGCATCACATGAAGTAAGAAGACTGCACAATGAAACATGAGTTGTAATTGAAATGAAAAAGGATAATGTCATTATATGCCCCCACTTTAAAGAAATTGCTAGACACCATACTCTGAGCAATTACTTTAAAGTAGAAGAAGACATGTGTGGTTATTCAGAAAGCCCTAAGCCAAGTCATATGTTCTTGAATGAGACTACATCATGAAAAGGGGTTACCCCCAAAATGAAATACTAAACATAACTCAGTATGTCACACGTGATCCGACTTAAGGCATGTCATCCACCTCCCAAGCTTGCTCTTATATATACATGGAAGGCAGTCAACTAGCTAGAAGAGATAATGACAAGTGCCATATGAGGAAAATGCTACCTAACCCCTTGCCCCCACTTAGTGCATGACAAGTATGAGCTGAGATGATTGATGAAAAACATGAAAATTAGTATCAATTAGAGGAACTAGGTACTTAAACATAAGGAAGAGCACCACAATCCTTAAGATGTTGAATTCAATTACTCAAATCCTTAAATTCATTAATAGCATTACCATGAACTCTACGATATGAAAAAAATGAACTCTTGTAGTAGAATTTCTTTCATGTTCTTGGAGGGAGGGATATCAAATGATCTTGTAGGATTCTTGACAAGATACTATCTTGATCAATAGAAGATGTTCCTTTATTTTGTGAAAAAGATATCTCTTACTTAGTACTAGGTGTCATACTTACACATGACTCTTTAGATTGTGATATTTTGTTCTCTCATTGAAGGGAGGGTATAAAATCTAATGAACTCCAATCGTTACTAAGACATGTCCTAGGAGTGCTTTTTGTGATTACATTAATGTTAAGTGAAGACTTCTTTATTTCTTTCATTTCTTTTAAAGGACAATAACCAAGACCATTAATTGTTTCTTTCCTATTAGGATTTATATGGACATGGATACTATATTCTCTAGCACCATATCCTTTTCCACTATAACCAAGTTGTTTCATAAGTTCATAATATTTTTCATAAAGGTTTTTTAGTTATTTCAGGTTTGGTGGTTTCTCATAATCAACTTCATTAAAGTTTGTTGTGTAATTTGTTTTTTCTTTTGTAGTGGTTGAGGTAGATGTTTTTAAATGGCCTTCTAAATTTTGTGTTGAAATTACCACTTTTTCTTTTTCCTTTTCTCAATCTTCGTTTATGATCTTGTATTCTCCCATGAATGTAGGTGTGAAATCTAGGGAACCATAATCATCTTCTAATAAATTTTTGAATTTTTCAATATACTTTTCTTTCTCTTGCATGGGTTCCACTTGTGTAGTTGCTATCAATGTATTCAAAGGATTTCCCTTGCCTTTCTCAATGTTCAAACAACTGTTTGGTTCAAGGTCAACTTTGATTGTATACACTTTGTTGTTGTAGACATACTTCATTTTACGATGAAGGGTATAAGGCATCCCATTCATTGCATGAATCCATGGCCTTCCTAAAAGAATAATATATGAAAGATCATGAGGCATAACATGAATAGGAGTTTGTAACATGGATTTTCCAACTATAATAGGTAAAGTGATCACACCAAGCATTTTTTTTCCTAAATTTTCAAATCCTTGAATCAATAAGGAATCAAGTTCAATTCTTAACTTTTCCATGCCAAGCTTATCCAAAAGGGTTACACTACACACATTAAGGGATGATCCCTTGGAAACAAGTTTTTGATTTATCCATGTTCTATTATATTGAGATATTATCATGGAAGCTTCATTTTTTTTGCACTTCTAATAGAGGTAACTCATCTTGATGGAAAGTAATGTCTAAATTGACCAAAGTTATGGATTGAATTTGAGCTTCTACTTCATTTGAATACACATTAGGAGGGGTAGAAACTTGTAAGGAACTTTGAATCATGTTATGATAATGAGGGGAGGCTTGAATAAGGTTACATAAGGATATCTTAGCACGAGTATTCTTAAGTTGTTCAATAAGGTCATACTCCTTTCCAGTTTGCAAAGGAAAATGAGGAGCACTAGGAAAGATAGGATTAGGAAATTGCAAGGATGTTGAAGGTATTTTTCTTGATTTTGGATAGTTTCTAGTGTTATATGTATGAGAAACTATATTGTAACTTGACTGCTATGACATATTATTCTTAGGTGGTTTGAGGATGAGGATGCATTTTTTTTGAGTTTTTGGTTGTTGTGAGGGTGGATAAAGGATAAGTTCAGGATCAAGATAGTACTTCAAGGGATATCTAATGTGCATAATCTTAGAATATTTATCCTTATTTTCATGATTTCTTAGTGAAGGGAGTCTAATTCCACTTCATTATCTTCATCTAAATATTTCACATCACCATTGTTTGAAAGACATGTATCAATGTTCTCATTTTCTTGCACCATTATATCCTCCCTAGTAGGACATTTTTTAGGAGAACTACATTCAAATGTCAATTCTTCTAAAATGAATTCATCACAAGCAAGGGAATTATCATGGTTGTATTTTCTTGTTTATCAATGATGGAATTATCTTGTTCAATAATTTTTTCCCTTTCATTGGTTTGATCTTCTAATACTAGAATATATTCTTCAAAAATAGTAGAGATATTAGGAGAAGGCCAAATTTGATTGTTATGATTTTCCATGATTTCATCCCTTTTATCTAAGGTCTCATTCTCTTGCATCATATTATCTACCCTATTAAGAGAGATTTTATGAGAGTCACAAACAAAATATTCATCACATTCCATGGTTAGGTTTTGTAATGTAACTTCATCATAAATATGGGATGCATCAAGGGATGAACAGCTATGAGTGGCATGCTTACCAATGATTGGAATTTTTCATTCAAATAGATCTTTCCAAATGATAGGAGAATTAGGGAAGGGAGGAAAAATATTATCATGACTCTCAATAAGTATATCTTCTAACACAAAACTATCTTCTTCACATCAAGGAGCGATATTAGGAGAGGGACAAATTTCAATATCTTCCAATGTATCCTTCTCATGAATGTAGTTTCCATGATTGTCTATGATTGTATCCTATTTTAATAAAGAATTCTTACAAGTAGGGGAGGAGTGAGGAGATGAATGGAGACTAGGTAAAGTAGTGTCAATGATAATATCTTCCCAAGGAGGAGGAGGAGATGGAAAAATATGACTTTCATGATTCTTAATGATTGTATATTCCTTCACCAAGATACCTTCATCATAAATAGGAGAGGTATCAGGAGAAGAAAAAAATATGATTATCATGATTCTCTATGCTTACATACTCTTTCATTATAACTTTCTCACAAATAGGAGAGATATTAGGGGATGAGGGGATGATGGGAAATGTGGTATCATGAAATATATCAAAAATATTAGTTTCTTTCACTAAGATATTCTCATGAATAACATGCTTGCTAATGCATTATTTCTTTGCAAACTTGGAAAAGAAAGATACTAACATTTTTGAAAAGTAATCTATACAAACTTAGTGTGCAAACCCAAGATGGAAATAGATTTAGAATTTAATGCAATGACCTAGAATGAAATGCAATTTCCAAATTCTAGATAAGATAATGCATTGATTACACTGTGCAACAATCTAAAGATTAAATGTTGTAAATAAAATTTTGAAATTAAGCAATGGATGAAATTAACCAAATTAAGCTAGATCTAATGAAATGAATGAAATAGAAACTCAACAAACTGAAACAAATATCTTATAACAACAAATAGAAGCACAAAAATGATGTTTTTAATGTTGTAAAATGTACTTTTAGCGCTGATCTAGGAATAAATCACCCAAATGGTGGAATGGGTCCTAGTTCGGGGGTTTTTAAGTGAACAATAAGAAGAATGAATGGTGATGTACCACTATTTTCCTTTTTTCACTCAAATATGTCATAGGAATCCAAATTGGATTGACTATCAACCTCAAAGGTGAGTCAATTCTCAACAAGGAAGACCTTGGAGGGGGTTCCTTAAGCTTTGAGGGGTTCACCACCAAGCTAAAGCTTGGAAAAGACAACTTAGCATTCAACTTACAAAACCTAATGATCAAAGCTAAATGATGGATGCAAATGATGAAATTATGCAACATGAAGTTAGGATGTGTGTAACTAGGAAGTTTGGAAATGTGATGAGGATTTCAAAAATGCAAGAATGTTGTCAAAAATTGTTATGGAGGACTAAGATGCCCTTATAGTTGACTTAGTCCCACTACTATTTTTTGGGGAAAATGTAGAATCTTCAGATGTCAAAACCAAATCTGAAAGAATTTCTATAAAATATCTTTAGGAGGACTAAGATGCCCTAGGTGGTGAATTAGTCCCATTTTGAATTTTTGAAATCTCCAAATGTGGTCTTGAGGATCAAGGTCTTCACTTTCTTATTCTCTAATCTTAGGTTTTGAAACTTCCAAATCTGGCCTGTAGGTGAGTTATAGTGAAGATGACAACTTTGCAATGCAACTTTGCAACTTTTCACTTCAAATGATCTTCAACCTAAAACTACAAAAAAAAACATGCAAGAGAAGAAAACTTGTTGATTTTTAGTAAATGGGGGTTTGCCTTGGTCAAACCCCTTATTGGTAATTAAACATTGAAATGAAATAGAATAATGAAGGGAAATGATGAATGAACAAAATGCAATGTTACAACTCACCAAACCCTTGTTATAAAGTCTGTAAACTTGTGTGAAATGGCTAGCTTGAATGTATATCTTGAATCAAAGGAATGCTTGATAGATTTTGACTTGAACTACTTGCTTGAATCAAAACCATACATCACAAATGTTAGCTCAAAAACACACTTTATGCAAGAATATCCTTGACATGATGCTTGAATCTTGATGATGACTCCAAATTCTTGGTGAATTGCTCTTGAATTCATTAATACTTGGATTCTTGGATGCTTGGATTGCTTGTTATCTTGCTTGGTATATGAAAATGACAGAAGGAACCTTGTATTTATACTTATCCATGCTTAATATCTCAAAATTACACAACAATAGGAAGACATATGAATTCATTAATTAAAGGAGGTTAAATCCTACCAAGATTTGAAATTAAATCTTGAAAATAACTCAAGAGGGACTAAGACACCCTAGGTGGCATCTTAGTCCTCAGGCATGAAACTAGGGGAAAAATATCCAAAAGGGGTCCCATTTAAGGTGCACTTGAAATAAGGTTCCCAAGACCTTTGGGGGACAAAGATTCCCTAGGTGGCATCTTAGTCCCAACCCAAAAAGCAGGGACACATAGCTAGAATCATTAAATTATCTTTTTTTCTTTGAGGTTTGTTAGGATTAGCCATAAAATGATATAATTCATTAGGCTTGTGGATGAAAAATAGGACCAATTAAGACATAAATAGGGATAAATAAATCAATGCAAGCCTAAAAAGTGTGAAAATGCAAGGGTATGCATTTTCCTACACAACATTTAGCCCCCACTTTAGTGAGAGGATGAACTTGCTTCAAACTCACACTAAAGTAGCCAACCACACAATCAAGAGGGGTTAAAATGTACCAATGCTAGTAATATAGGATGAAAATAATCAAAAGGGTGGCCAAGCCCCTAGGATCAAGATCCTATGATAGACCAACATAGGCACAAAGGAACACACTTGTAGATGATATATGAAGCAATAACCAGATCACAAACATACACTATCAAAGATAGAAAAAGAAAAAACAAATAAAAGAAAGAAAAATGCAACAAATCAAGCTTTGACTAGCCATCCAACACATTGTGGATTGGTTCTAGCGTATTTTTGCAAAAAAATTTACAAATGGAATGCATTGTCCACTATGCAAACAAAACACACACTCATAAGGGCTAGTGAAGCTAGTTGTCCACTAGGTGATCCCCAAGAGATCCATATTAAAGTCATGCCTCCATGACTTTAATAAGGACAAAAGAAAGAAAATGCATGCTCACAAGGGCTAGTGAAGCTAGTTGTTCACTAGGTGAGCCCCAAGGAACCATATCAAATCCATACATCCATGAATTTAATAAGGTACAAAAATGCAATGCAACAAGAAAGGGATGTTCAAAGGGATTTTTCTTAGTACCTGTGAGGTCTCATCTTAGGGACCATTGTGCATAATGTTTCCAAGAGAGGACAAGTGCAAGGTATCATCTTAGGGAACATTATACTTAATGTTTCCAAGAGAGGACAAGTGCAAGGAAATATCACACTTCTCAGAGGAAATCAAACCCAATGAAACCACCAGTAAAGGAATGCATCACAAAAACAAATAAAATCACACAAAAAAACATGAGTGTTGATGTATGCCCCAAATTTAAAGTGGTTGCTAACACCATTGTTGTGAGCAATTGCTTTAAAGTAGAAGACATGAGAGCTTACTTGAAAATACCTATGCCAAGTCATTTGTTTCCAATAAGATACATCATGAGAAGGGAAGAAGGGTTGCCTTGAAAGCTTAGTACATCACATGTGACCAACTTAAGGCATTTCATCCACATCCCAAGCTTTCTCTTATATGTACATGAAAGGTGATCAACTAGCCAAAAGAGACAACGACAAGTGACATACTAGGACAAGGCTAAGTAACCCATCACCCCCACTTAGTGCAGGACAAGGATGATTCGAAATGATTGACAAGAAACATGCTCATCTAAATATCAATATCAATTAGAGGAATTAGGTGCTTCAACATAAGGAAGAACACCACACTCCTTAAGATGTTGAATTTTATCACTTAAAGCCTTACATTCATTAATAGCATAACCATGAACTCTATGATATGCACAAAATTAATTTCTTTCATGCTCTTGTAGTAAGGAATATCAAATGATCTTGGAGGAGTCTTGACAAGATACCCTCTTGATGAAAAGTAGAAAATGGTTCTTTATTTTGTGACAAAGATATCTCTTGCTTAGTATAGGATGTCATACTTACACAAAACTCTTTGGATTGTGATATTTTGTACTCTTGTTTAAAGGAAGGTGTAAAATTTAATGAATTCAAATCATTAGTGTTTTGTGTGATGAAATTGATGTTAAGTGAGGATTTTTTTGTTTGTTTCATTTCTTGAAAAGTATAACAATCAATACCACTAGTGTCTGAATTCATAATGCACTATTGTTAAAGTTGGTTTAGAGGAATCTTTTGTAAGAGTGTTGATGTTAAGTGAAGACTTATTTATTTCTATCAAAGGACAATAACCAAGACCATTAGTCTTTACTTGTGTTTGAGGCTCTATAGGGACATGGATACCTTGTTCTCTAGCACCACGTCCTTTTCCAATATGTCCCAGTTGTTTCACAAGCTCATAACCTTTTCCATATAGCTTTTTCATTTCTTTAGGATTATGTGGTTGTTGATAGTCTATCTCATTAAAATTTTTAGTATAATTTTCTTCTTCTTCTAAAGTGGTTGGGGTGGGTTCTTTCGAAGGGTCATGAAAAATTTGTGTTAACATTACTACTTTTTATTTTCCTTTTTCAGAGTCGTTGTTTATGATCTTGTATTCTCCCTTGAATGGAGGTTCAAAGTCTAAGGAACCCCAATCATATTATAATAGCTTTGTCACTTCCTCAATATATCTTTCTTTGTATTTATGTTGCATAGGTTCCACTTGTGTAGTTGGTGTTAATGTTTCCAAAGGATTCTCCTAATTTTCCTCAATGTTTAAACAACTATTTGGGTCAGGTTCAACTTTGAGTGTGTACACTTTGTTATTGTAAATATACTTCATTTTACAATGAAGAGTAGAAGGAACCCATTCATTGCATGAATCCATGGTCTACCTAAAAGGAGATTATATGAAAGATCATGAGGCATGAACCAACAATTTTGTTGTTCTATCTACTTCTCTTACACTCTTAGGACCGTTCACCTAAAAGGAGAGAGATAGAACCCAAAAATTGTGATGGCTCACTCAAATAGATGATTGTATGATGTAATTAAGACTAAATGAAATGATGTAGATGCGAGCAAATGATGTAATTGACTGATTATTAATGCAAAACTAATGTAATATGCAATGTTTGAAAACGCAGTGAAGTTTGCAAGAATAAACAAGAAACATGCACAAATGAATTCAGAAATGAAAGAGACTGAAAGGAGTGCACCTGGAAATAGATTGCAGACTTGAGAAGATTCTAGAATGCTGTAAAAATCACTATTCATGACCAATGGGACTCATTCACCATTGATGACGAATCAGTCCTCCTACTAGTAAAATCTCTTGAAATAGGTTTCTGACTATCGGGAACTGGAATCTGAAAAAATAAACTTTTTTAGCCTTATAGTGGGACTCATTCACTAGCGATGGTGAATAAGTCCTCCAAAATTTTGTGAAATCAAAGGTCAATTATGTAGCTATAGATCTGTACTTGCCTTCTTGTCAAGTTGAAGAAGTTAAATCTGTAGAAAATAGACTATAGGTTGTCTCCAAGCTTGAAATAGGGTTTAGTTGACTTGTTGACCACCTTTCAGTGCCTAATTGCTTGAAAAATATACATAAAAATATCTACAAACACACATGCAAAAGGAGAAAAATGGTTAAGGGTTAGAGTATAGGGATGTGCCTTGGTCAAATCCCACTTTGGTTATCAAACCCTTAATGAAGAAATTAAGTGAAATGAACAAGGAATGATGAATAAACAACATGAAGGTGTCCTAAACTCACCACCACCTTGTTGAAGAAATCTGAAGATATGTCAACGGATGCTCCAAAGTGCTTGATGAATGCTTGATTGAATTATGCAAAGTGCTTCAATGCTAATTGATGTTGAATGAATGCAAGTGAACTTCATGAATGGGGAGAGATGTAAAATGAGGATAAAAACAATTATTTATACAAACTTATGCCCTAATAACCCAATAATACCTCATCACAGGCTAACATAAGGTATTTTTAAATAAAAAATGAAAAGAAAATTTTAATTATTTTGAAATTGGAACCAAGAGGGACTCATTCTCCACCCATGGAAAATGGGTCCCACCTTGTGCTTGTAAGTGGTTGTTGGGAATTAAGTCACATTTAATGTTATTTGTCAAGTTTACATTAAAAAACACACTTAATTAAGTCTTATGAGTGCATAAAGGGGTTATATAAAGCTTAAGAAAGTTGTAAATAGTGATAACAAGCCTAGAAAAGCATGAAATCTTGTTAGAAGACTTTACAACACTTTAAAATAGGACTTGATATGGGATAAAAGGTGATTTTTAGGTGAATAATAATAATAATATGAGTCTAGAAAAGTGTAGAAATATGTTACAACACTTCACAACACCTTCAAAAGACATCATAATTTGAATGTTTAAGACCTAATGTGAATGCATAAGCTACATTGCAATATTAAATCAAAGCAAGGAAAGTCAAATATCATAAGAGAAAGACCTAAAAGACCATAAAAATGTCAATGATCCATTTTTTCTATGGTTTATTTAGCCCTCACTTTAGTGAGAGGATGAACTTGCTTCAAACTCACACTAATTAGCCATGCATATCGAGAAGGATCCAAATGCACTTATGTTAGCAAGATGGAATGAAAAAGATCAAGAGGGATGATCAAGCCCCCAGTATGAAGATACCATGGCAAACTAAACATAAGAACAAAGCAACACATAAGAGAATAAAATGGAGAATCGGATCAAGCTTCGATCATTTTTCCAAATAGTTGTGGATGGGATCTAGGCTATTTATCAGAAAAAGGAAATGCATACTCACTTTGGGGTGACAAAACTCATGGTGGTCTGTTGGGTGAGAAGATTCAAAAGGGTGAGAAAAATACGCTAGTTGGTATGCACTCACAAACACATAGGTGTCTATGGGGAAAGTATTGCCACTAAATGGGATTCTTGCTCAACCATATTAAAATTATACCTTCTAATAAGCTTAACAAGGTGCCATAAAGGAAAATGTTGGTTCATGCTTCATGAGGCAAGAAAAGCTCTGTATGCTTAGAACTCATGAAAAAAGAGCAAGGTGGTAAAGATGTAAAATGGAAAAATGCAAAAATGTAAAATGTAAAAGATGTTCAAAGGATTCTTGTTAAGTTCATGCAAGCTTTATCACTTAGGGGACATTGTTTCTAATGTCTCCAAGAGAGGACCAATAAAATAATATTATATTCACAACTTAGGGGATGCAATGCATCACATCAGGCCACTAAGAGGAATGTAGTATGCTAAGAGAGATCATGCTTATGAAGGACATCACACCCAATGTCATCCAAAAGTGACGAATGCATTGTATGAAGTGACAAGGCTACACTAAGAACCAAGAATGCAAATGAATTATGCCAATGTATGCCCCCCACTTTAAAGGAATTTATACACACTATTCTGTGAGAAATTACTATAAAGTAGCTAAGGAAAAATGCAAAAATAAAACAAGACATGAGAGCCAACTTGGAAAGCCCCTATACCAAGTCACATATGTCTAAGTTAGGTTGCTTGATGTAAATGAAAAAGAGAACAAATGAAAAGGAGGTTTCCCCACAGAAAGGAACACACCAAACACATAAGGGATCTATGGATTAGGGGTCAGTATGTTCATATGTTTTTATTAAAGAGCTCAGAACTATCATCATTCCCCAAAGCACATAGAACTAGAAGAATGACACAAAGAGAGAAAAAAAAGGAAAAAAAAGTCCATTTTGGGTCAACATGGAAGAGACATTGTGGTGTCAATTCCTTGCATCATCCACAGAAAGAAAAAGACAATCAAAAAGATTCAAATGAAAAGCAAAGGAAAAGATTTTGGGTGAACATGAAGGACACATTTCGGTCTCAATGCCTTGCATCATCCCCAAAAGGAAAAACACAAGAAAAGAAAGGAAAAGGAAAAGGTACCTTTTGGGTCAACATGGAAAACACATAGGGTGTCTCAACACTTTGTGCCATCCCTAAAAGGAGAACACAAAACAAAAGAGAAAAAAGAAAAAGTGAAAGCAATGTATGACATATAGAAGAATGAAGGGACAAATAGAAGAATTTCACAAAGAGAGAGAGCATCAAACACACATTATAGGGGAACACGTTACACACATACAATCAAGAAAAAGGAAAATGTAAAAGGAACTAGTAATGCAAATGTAATTCAACCATTAACTGAGTTGTTGACTTTGCAATTTTAAGTAATATAAGTAGAAAACAAATAATGTAGTTAAGAGACAAAGGACAAATGCATTACAAGGACAAGGCTAACAACATCTTGCCCCCACTAAGTGTAGGGAAAGAATGAGCCAAGGTAGGTGATGGAAAGGATCATGCAATAGTGAGAATTGAAAAGTCTACAACTATGGCATGATGGGGGGATGGGGTTTAATGGATAATAGGATAGCAGTTAGTATCAATGAAGTGATACTTGTTCAGTATGTCCTTCAATGTTCGACATTCACCAATTCAGTGGCCAAAAGGATGATATTTTCAATATGGTATGTTATAATCTTTAGGATGGATGACCAACCTATTCATAGGTGGTAAGAGTATAAGGCCTTTGGTTAAAAGAAATTGAAGTCTCCTTTCACATTCAGGTGGTGGATGGAGAGGAAACTTTAATTTCTTCAATTTGTAGGGTCATTTTCATTTACTAGTTTCTCCTTTCTCATGAATGGAAGGAAAAGAACCCATAGGGATCCTAGCATCCTTGTCATTGGAATTATGTGATGGTTTTTCTCATGGAAGGAAAATGTTCAATTCAGGAGGAGAATCAAAAAATATTGTACCATCATCTTGAAGTCTCCAATATTCAAAAGGAGGCTTGTTGTCATGAGGAGGATCTTTATATCCTAATCCTGTTGTGTTTTCTTTTATTGGTTTTTGTTCAAGAAGTTGGTGAATTTTATGCTCATTTGTTGTGTCACAATCTTGTTTACTTAGGATAGTAAAGCCTTTTCATATGTTTCTTTAAGGTTGATTGGTTTTTTTGTGACTTTTCTATCATAAAATGGTTGAGGATGTGGTTTTTTAGAGGAAATAGGTCCACTTGATGGGGGGAACTTAGGTCTTTCATTTGTTTCAAGATGTAGGTATCCAAAGTGATCAGGAGGTGCAATAGTAAGAAGATATTGTGACTTCAAGGATGGGTAAAAGGTTGCATTGGCTTCAAGGTTGTCAAGGCATGAATTTAAGAACTTGTTCATGCAATCATCATCTTCTCCAATGATGTCTACATCATGAGGAGGACAATCATGAGGAGTTGAACGAGCAGGAGGAAGCTCTAGGTCATTAGGATCACAACCGAAGGCACAATTGGTCATGTTTACTAGGGATTTCAATGAATTCCAAAAATTATTAAAAGAAAAAGCCATGATGAAAATGAATAAAAGTAAACTAATATGCAAGAAAGAAGAGAAAATATAAAATATAGAAAGTATAACAAAAAGTAACCATAGAAAATAGTAATGTAGAAAATACCCAAAAAATGTTCAAAAATGTTGTTGAAAATGTGCAGGTGGACTGATTCATCCAGGGTGGTGAATGAGTCCAGGTATGGGATTTTTTTATGTTTTTCAGAAAATTTAAAGTGATTTCAATGCTTTTTAGATGTAGAGTGAGGATGCAAATGAAAATTGTTAGTTTTTAAATGATATGATATGCAAAGATGAAGTCTAAATGAGTCTTTCACTAATGCAATTCGAGAAACCCTAGGATGCAAAAACAAAACAAATCCTAATTGAATATTGATTCAATGGACACCTAGGATGCAAGATGCAATTGAAATCGGAAAGATAAAGTGTTCAATATGCAGGTTCACCAAAATAAACCAACAATTTTGTTGTTCTATGTACTTCTCTTACACTCTTAGGATCTTTCACCTAAAAGGAGAGAGATAGAACCCCAAAATTGTGATGGCTCACTCAAATAGAGGATTTTATGATGTAATTAAGACTAAATGAAATGATGTAGATGCAACTAAATGATGTAATTGAATGATTATTAATGAAAAACTAATGTAATATGCAATGTTTGAAAACATAGTGAAGTTTGCAAGAATGAACAAGAAACATGCACAAATGAACTTAGAAATGAAAGAGACTAAAAGGAGTGCACCTAGAAATAGATTGTAGACTTGAGAAGATTCTAGAATACTAGAAAAAATTTTGATGACTAGTGGGATTCATTCGTGATTGATGGCGAATCAATCCTCCTACTGGTAAAATCTCCTGAAATAGGTTTTTGACTACCGGGAAATGGAATCTAAAAAAATAAAAAAATTTAGCCTTAAGATGGGACTCATTCGCTAGTGATGGAAAATCACTCCTCCTCCAAAATTTTGTGAAATAAAAGATCAATTCTATAGCTCCAGATCTGCACTTGTCTTCTTATTGGGTTGATGGAGTCAAATCTATAGAAAACGAACTACAGGTTGTCTCCAATCTTGAAATAGAGTTTAGTTGACTTGAAACACTTTGTTGACTTGTTGAACACCTTTCAACACCTAATTGCTTGACAAATCTGCATACAAAAGTTTGCAAACACACATGCAAAAGCAGAAAAATGGTTAAGGGTTAGAGTATAGGGATTTTCCTTGGTAAAATCCCACTTTGGTAATCAAACCCTTAATGAAGAAATGAAATGAAATGAACAAGGAATGATGAATATGCAACATGCAAATTTCCTAAACTTACTACCACCTTGTTGAAAAAATATGAAGATATGTCAATGGCTGCTCCAAGATACTTGATGAATGCTTGATTGAATGATGCAAAGTGCTTAAATGCCAATTGATGTTGAATGAATTCAAGTGAACTTGATGAATGGGGAGAGATGTAAAATGAGGAGAAAAACACTTAATTATACACACTTATGCCACCTCATCATAGGCCGACATAAGGTATTTTTAAATAAAAACTTGAAAGAAAATTTGAATTATTCGGAAATTGGGGCCAAGAGGGACTCATTCGCCACCCTTGGCAAATCGGTCCCACCTTGGGCATGTAACTGCATGTCAGGAATTAAGTCACATTTAATGTTATTAGTCGGGTTTACATTAAAAAATACACTTAATTAAGTCTTACGAGTGCATAAAGGGGTCATATAAAGCATAAGAAAGGTGTAAATAGTGATAACAAGCCTAGAAAAGCATGAAATCTTGTTAGAATACTTTACAACACTTTAAAATAGGACTTGATAAGGGATAAAACGATGATTTTTAAGTGAATTATAATAAGAAGAGTCTAGAAAAGTGTAGAAATGTGTTACAACACTTAACAACTTCACAAGATGTCATAATTTGAATGTTTAGGACCTAATTTGAGTGCATAAGTTACATTACAACTTGAAATAAAAGCAAGGAAAGTCGAACATCACAAGGGAAAGACCTAAAAGACCATGAAAATTTCAATGACCCATTTTTCTATGGTATAAGGCATAACATGGATCGGTGTTTCTAATGTGGCTTTCCCAACTGTAATAGGAAAATTGATCACACCAAGTGGTTGTTTTCTGACATTGTAAAATCCTTTAATAGACAGAGTCAGGTTGAATTTTTGATTTATCAACACCAAGTCTATCCAAAAGGGTCACACTGTACACATTAAGGGTTGATCCATTGTCAAGAAGGGTTCACTTTATCTCTGTCCTTTTATATTGAGATATTATTATGAAAGCTTCATGTTGTTTCTGCACATTTAAAGGGGGGAGTTCACTTTGGTGGAAAACAATGTCAACATTTTTTCCTTGAATTAAGGCTACTGTGTCTTTTGGTTGTGTATTAGAAGGGCTATGAATGTTTTGTAAGGAATTTTGAATCATGTTATGGTAGTGAGGGGAAGCTTGAATAAGGTCCCATAATGATATCTGACGAAGCTCCCAAAATTTTGAAGAATTTTAAGTACCCCATGGGTTTACTCTGCATTTTAAAACCCTTGTCCCTATGAGTGAGTAGGGTTTTTCCTTTGAAAGCCTTCAGGTCTTTTAATGTAACATTGACTCATCCTACCAGTTTCCATCTCCTTAAGTCATTACTTGAGCCATTGTCTATGTTCAACTACTAGCCCCTTTGGTCTAGAGCATCGTTTACCCAGTCAGTCATCAATTTTAGTTGTTTCCTAAAGTCAGGTGTTAAATTTTTCCCAAAAAGACTTAAGCTTAAGTCATCCATCTACGAGGGTCATGCCACTATTGGCCTCGTGTTGGCCTCTTCTTTAATACTAACCTTACTATGTGTGCAGGTTTAGTGATTCAAGACTATGGGAAGAGATCTTGACCGTACCCCACCAACTCACAAATGAAAAGTGTTGATAGGTTATGCAGTGTGAGGACAATGAGGTGAAGATGTTTTTCCTCATACAGACATGGGATCTAGTCTCCACTATCTAGCTCATTCAGTTCTAAATAGATGACTGAGATTAAATGACAGGGGATAATCACCACTATTCCCCACTGGCTCATGAGGAGAAGATGAAGGCTCATTAAAGGCTATGAGATCAGTGAGATCTTGAAACATGGATCAATCCACCCAGCCTATGAGATAGATGAAGCTTACTGATGGAAAAGTTTCCATCTGAGGTGGGTGAACACCATTGGCTAAAGACAAATCAATGAAGCACCATTGGACTTCAAATCTGGTCAACCTAAACTAAGCCATTTGATCTTCCATCTCATCATGAGATCAACAACCAACATTCAAAGTTGAGAAAATGAAATGAGATAGCCATTTCATTCTGCAACTAGTGGGAATTAATGATTTACTCTTTGTAGGTACAATCAAATTAATCCCTGTGCACATGAAAACTTAATTTCTTGAAATCATGAAGTAGGGTATGAAAATTTCCATTCATTTGGGAATTAAACCATGACAATACGCATGCCAACAAATTTTCCAATTTACGTGTGTGTTCTTCATTGAACATTGATGATTGATATCATCACTTTCTTCAATAAATAGAAATGACAAGTTGTTATTTTCACCATAGCAATTAGTTGTCAATTATTTGAGTTTGTACAGAGAGCCAAGGTTATGAGTGTGGATTTTATAGTGGAAGAATGAGCAAGCATGGTGTTTCATCACTTCCTATATGGAGGTCTTCTCGACTAAATTCACAAAGGTCCCATGATGAAGACCCGCAGCGAAGACAAGGCACACACAAGGATACCAGGGGAAAATGATATGTACCTGTTGCTACTAGATGCAGCCATCATCTGAAAGGCCAGGTCCTGAGCTCAGAGGAAATGGAAATAAAAGGAGAAGATACTATTGGGTCCCCCAACAGATTTTAGTCAAAGCTTTGATATGGTCGTGGATCCTTTGGATGACAAAATTTGGCCATTAACATCACAGAGAGCTCGTGAGAGACCAAAATGGAGATGGATTCTAGCTACCATCAATATCTCGAGACCCTAGGTCAAGCTTCATTTCCTGGAGCTGAGGTGTTTTCTATTCAACCTCTAGTGGTCACGACTCCTAGTGAGTGTGATGGTGCTATGCTAAAGAGAGATAAGGATGAGGAAGGGGTTGAGGTTTCATCCCCAACCCTCACTACAACACGAAGTGGGCATGTATACCATGGTGTGTGTGTTGTTGGTGAAAGGGTTTCTGGTTAGTGAAAAGGTGGTGGTGAATGAAATTTTTGTGTTGATTAATTATTTTTTTGGTAGCCATTTTCTCTCTCGACGTGTGTGGAAACTTTTTGGAGTGTTGGGTGCTAACTGTGTGCCCTCGTGGTGGTATGAACATTTGTCTTCCTACTTACATGGTGATTGAGGAGATTTGGGTGGTACTTTACTTCTTCCTCATGACAATTGTGGAATTTTTGTTCCCCTATTGCAATAGAATCATCATGTGGGGAATTTTGAAATGCAACTAAAATGTGGTATGAAATGAAATTTTGTAATGTAACTACATTTTGATCCTAAAGCTTGTTGGCTCCCTTGTTCTATAAAAGGGAATTCAAGGCTCATTTGTAGGGTTTCTAATTTTTGAATCTTCAGGTCTAATATGTAAAAGGGTAGAAAATAGAAGAATACCAGAAAATAGGATAGTAGAATTGTCTTGGGTTCTAAACTTTGCATATTAAAATCTTAAATATTTTTGTAGAAATTACTCATATCGAAATAAATTCCATACATAGTTCATCTAATCTTCTCTATAAACCATTTTTCAAGCTTTGAATATAATATCAAGTATATTTGGTTCATCTTCAGATGTTTCATTTGAATGCATTCATTCATTTCTTCTTTGATTCAATGAATCAATTAAATGTCTAAATGGGGTCATGAACTTGTGATGATTACTGAGAATTTGGTAAGAAGTGATGAATTTTGTGCACAAAGTTTCCATAATGCAAGTTCTTGTGGAAATAGTCCATAATTATCAGATTTAAATAATTTATGCATGATAGGTTGTAAGATGCATGACTCCATTTCCCAATTGATGAAGACATTGGTCTATTTATCTTGGTATCTATTTTTTTTTAGTAATAGTGATACATCTAACTATTTATTTAGGGTTAGAATACAAATCTTTTAAAATTCATCTACAATGAAGTATGTATGTGAGATATTTTCCATGTTCCTGGTAAATTGATGGACATTTGCTTGAAGATTAGCCAACCTTTGAGTGAATTGTGTTGTTTACCCCTTATAGGAACCAATATATGATTTTATATGTCATTTATTGAGGTAGTAAAATAAAATGTTAAAAGGAATACCCTCCTAGGTCTCACAGAGCCTGAAGTGTAGAAGATTGCAGTCTTCAACTGAATCTTGTTAGTTGGCCATTCACTTTAAGGGTCTTGAACATAGGAGTTGGCTACTCTTAGATATTCCTTAGGTGTACTGGGAAAAACACCAACAATATCTTAGTAGGAGTATTCTTTATTTGTTTGACAAGATCATACTCCTTTCCATGAGGACCTGGTAAGATAGGGTTGGGTAGGATAGGATTAGGTAATGGGAGGGATGTTGAAGGTGTTTCTCTTGGTTGTGGATTGTTCCTAGTGTTGTATATGTGAGTAACGATATTGTAACTTGATTGTTGTGAAAAAATTTTCTTAGGTGGTTTGAGGATAAGGACAGGTTTGTTTTGAACTTGTGGTTTTTGAGAAGGTGGATAAATGATAAGTTTAGGCTTTGGAGAGTACTCCAAGGGGTATCTAATGTGCATAACCTCAGAAGACTTATCCTTATTTTCATGATCTCTTAGTGAATAGGAGTCTAATGTTACTTCATCATTTTAATCTAAGGAATTATTATTGTCAATGTTCTCATTTTCTTCCACCATTATATCTTCCCTAGTAGGAGAGTTTTTAGGAGAACTACAGAGCAAATGTTCTTGATATTCAAGGATTGGTTCTTCTAAGATGACTTCATCGCACGTAAGATAGTTATGACTTCATTGCACGTAAGAGAGTTATCAATGGCTGAATTATCTTGTTCATCAATGATGTTGTTGTCTTGTTCCATAATGTTTTCCCTAGGGGAAGAGAGACATAAAAGATTCTCATGAACTTCATCTATTGGATTTTCTAACATCAAAGTATCCTCTTCACAACTAGGAGGATACTAGGAGAAGAACAAATGTGATTGTCAAGATTGTCTAAATTTTTACTCCTTTGTCCTATAATGTTCTCCAAAGTAAGGGAAGGAATATAAAGAGGGTTGAAATAGATCTTAAAGGTTTTGTTATCGAACACCAACATATCCTCATCACTATCACAAGGGGAGAATATGTTGGGAGATGAATGCGGGTTGGTTTCAATGGTCTCTTGTTGTGTTATGTGGTCATCATGATTTCCTATGGTTTTTTCTTCTTGTTCATCAATGGCTTACCTAATAAGAGAGGTAGAAGGAGAGAAACAACTAGGATTCTCAAAAATCTCATTGATTGGTTCTTCTAACACAAAAATATCTTCTTCACCAATAGGAGAGATATTAGGAGAAGAATGAATATGATTGTTAGGATTGTCCAAGGTTTCTTTCAAAAAAACACTCTCATAGGGAGAGGATATGAAATTTTTCTTAGCATTCCCAGAAAGGTAAGGTACGAACATTGCTTGACCAAAACTAAAAAGTAGTTCTAACCATCTCATGCAATGATTTAATAATGTAAACAATGTGTATCCAAAGATTCAAACTACTTTAATCCATGGTATGTGTAGGATCATGATGGGCTAAAAAGTGCCAATATGATGCGTATGTGGTTGATGAATTTTTTTTACCCAAAATTGATGAAACGAAAAGAGTTTTTAAAGGAGATTCTTAGCTTTCCACTAGTATAAATTATGCTTTAATTTGAACTTAATAAATAATTATTACTCATTTTCTATTTGAATTACAGCTAAAGTCCTGATTGATAGACTGATTGAAAAAATCTATAGCTTTTGAACAATATCACATTTTTTGAATCTGAAACATGCATCACATTCTATGCTTCACATACTATAGGATTAAAAAAAAATGAATTTCATGAAGTTTTGACCAAGTTAAGGTGGTCAGACATACAAATTTTTATAATATTTAAAATTTGTAATAAAAAAATCATAAATATTTATTTACTTGGAAAAAATTACAAAAAATATGCATCACATTAGGACATGAGTCCTCTACTTATATCTAAAATCTTAAAAAATATTGTCATTTTATTGTGGTTAGGGTGGTCAGATAGATACCTACTTATTTTTTCCTTGAAATTTAAGTACTATTGCATTGGAATTTTAAATTTTCACCAAATAATTTTATTTTTTTAAATAAACCTAGTAGTTTAGAAACTACATTCAATTTTTTATAGATTCTATTCTTACATATTTTTGAAATAATATAGATAACTTATTCAAGTTTTTTGTCAAGTTGCCTAAATCTGATTTTTCTAAATTTTTCGTCACTTAAGGGCCTGTTTTTTCCATGATGATCCTTACATACCTTCCAATGTATGCAGAACTTTAAGAATGTAAACAATGTATATCAAAAAATGAAAAGCACTTTTATCAAACTTATGCAAGGTTTTATGAATGTAAACATTGTATATACAAACGTGAAAAGTACTTTTATCCATATGATGCAAAGTTATAGAAATGTGAGTAATTTCAGATCTAATGATGCTTGTAATTGAAATGATTTCAAAATACACTTGAAATGAAAGAAATTGGAATAACAGTAATTTTGCAAACTATATCAGAAAACTAAAAGTAGCAAACAGAATCATAGAAAAGCATATTTCAACCCTCAAAATGTCAGTTTCAAACTCAATAGGGACTAAGATGCCAACAAGGGCGTCTTGGTCCTACTGAAGGAATTATGAGGCTCTAGAAACTAGAACATACAATAAATAACATAGAGAGGGTTCTGAGCCAAAAACCCACAGAGGGACTAAGATGCCAGTAATATATTTTAGTCCTAGTAGAGGGTTTTTTAGAAAAATAGCAAAATCTAAGTTGATAACAATGTTCCTAGGTTGCCTATCTAGGGACTTGATGTTTAGAAACAGAAAAGTGTGCAAATTAATGCAAAAAAAAGTGACTAATGACAAGCAATTGAATGCAATAATTTAAATTTTGAATGCAATAATAATGTTTCTAAATGCAATTAGGATGGTTGAAAATGTACATTTTAGTTTTTCAATGAAATAAGATAATGCAAGAAAGAAAAAATGTAACCTATATGCACTTTCACTAATGCAAATATGAGAAACCCTAGATGCACTTTCACTAATGCAAGATGTAATGCAAGAATGAATGCAAACTAGATCTAGGAATTTAATGAAATTCAAATAAAAAAAATGAATGTTGTAAAATGTCAGGTTCACCAAAATGAACAATAAGAAAAATGAGTGGTGATGAACCACTATTTTTCAATTGTCACTCAAATTTATCCTAGGAATCCAAATTAAATTGACTATCAACCTCAAAGGTGAGTCAATTCTAAACAAGAAAGACCTTGGAGGGGGTTCTTTAAAGCTTTGATGGGTTCACCAACAAGCTAAAGCTTGGAAAATACAACTTAGCATTCAACTTAAAAAACCTAATGATGCAAGCTAAATGATGGATGCAAATGATGAAATTATGCAATAGGAAGTTAGGATGTGTGTACCTGGGAAGTCTAAAAATGTGATGAGGATTTTAGAAATGCAAGAATGTTGTCAGAAAGAGTTATGGAGAACTAAAATGCCCTTATTTTTGAGTTAGTCCCATTGCTATTTTTTGGGGCAGATGCAGAATCTTCAAATGTCGAAACCAGATCTAAAACAATTTATGTAAAATACCTTCAGGAAGACTAAGATTCCCTAGGTGGCGACTTAGTCCCATTCTGAATTTTTGAAATATTTGAATGTGGTCTCAAGGCTCAAGGTCTACACTTTCTTCTTCTCTAATCTCAGGTTCTGAAACTTTTTAATATGGCCTATAGGTGAGTTTTCGTGAAGATGAAAACTTTGCAATGAAACTTTGCACTTCAAATGATCTTCAACCTAAATTTTCAAATACAAACATGTAAGAGAGGAAAAACTTGTTAATTGTTAGTAAATGGGGGTTTTCCTTGGTCAAACCATTTGTTGGTAATTAAACCTTTAAATGAAATAGAATAATGAAGGGAAATGATGAATGAACAACATGCAATGTTACAACTCACCAAACCCTTGTTATGAAGTCTTAAAACTTGTGTGAAATGACTAGCCTGAATGTAGATCTTGAATCAAAGGAATGCTTGATATATGTTAACTTGAATTACTTGCTTGAATCAAAACCCTACATCACAAATGTTAGCTCAAAAAAACACATGATGCAAGAATATCCTTGACATGATCTTGAATCTTTATGATGGCTCCAAATGCTTGGTGAATTTCTCTTGAATGCACTAATATTTGGATTCTTGGATACTTGGATTGCTTGTTATCTGACTTGGTATATGAAAATGAGAGAAGGAACCTTGTATTTAAACTTATACATGCTTAAAATCTTAAAATTACACCACAACAAGATGAAATATGAACTCATTAATTAAAGGAGGCTAAATCCCACCAAGATTTGTAATTAAATCCTACAAATACCTCAAGGGGGACTAACACGCCCTAGGTGGCGTCCTAATCCCAAGGCATGAAATTCAGGGCACATACTCCAAAAAGAGGCCCATTTAAGGTGCACTTGAAATCAGGGTCCCAAGACCTTTGGGGGTACAAAGATGCAATAGGTGGCATCTTAGTGCCAACCCAAAAATCAAGGACACATAGCCAGAATCATTAAATTATCATTTCCCCTTTGATGTTTGTCAGGACTAGTCATAAAAAGATATAATTCAATAGGCTTGTGGATGCAAAATATGACAAATTAAGACATAAATAGGTATAAATAAAGCAAGGTGGTCCCAAACAAGTATGAAAATGCAAGGGTATTCATTTTCCTACTCTATAGGAAGGTTCAAGTAGTGAAAAATAAACATCAAAGAATTCCCAAAAATCTAGGAAAACCACATGTATAGGGACTAAATCAAATAGATGGGAAAATGAGTCCCAATTAGGGTTTTGAAGGTGATTTTAGAAAAAAGTTCAGGTGTGTTTTAATGATTTTCAAATGTATGTCTGCGACAGTAATTTTCAGTTTTAATTTTCTACAAATGCAATGTGAAAAGCAAGTTAATATGACATATATGATATGTAATATGACTAATTTTTTTTTGTATTTTTCAGATTTAATGAATGAAAACAATGTAGTCCTAAAACCATAGATGAGATGCAAATTTGTATGCAAACTAAACACCCTAAATGAGATCTAATTCAATGCAAATAAATTCAAGATCTAAATCTAGGATGCAAAAGACTCCTAAAATAAAAAAACTACCATGTTAAAAATGTGAAGTTCACCAAAATGAATTGAAGGAAATAGGTTTCCACCTTTTGGGAGATGGAACTAGGGTTTAGGACCTATTTCAATCTTAGTTCATTAAAGGAAGCCCTAGAGATCTTAACCTAATAATTCAATTAAGAAAAGAGATTGCTACAAGGTATCCTTTGGTGTGATTAAAAGGGGGTTCACCACTAAGAAAATGCTTAGAAAGAAGGAAATGAAATAAATATGCAGTCCCTAACACACTAAGCCCTAGAAAATTGAAACATGAAATTAGATAACTAAACAAAAAGATACATAAAAGTACATGGAGAATTAGGGATGTCTAAGCAAGGCCTAAAAACATTGAAATTTGTTTATTTTGATGTGTACTAGGACTCATATGCCAGACTGGGTGATTTAGTCCCAGTTTAGGGTTTCTAGTAAAAAATTATAATCTTTAGGTGACAGATCAAGATCTTCTGAAAAACTAGTAAAATGGTTGTATATATATATATATTGTTTTTGTTAGTGGATGGGGTCTACCTCAGTTGAACCCTGTTTGAGTAATTAAAATTTGAAATGAATTAAAATAACATAAAGGAATGATGAATGAACAAATGAATGTAACAACTCACCAAACCTTATTGAATCCTTTGAGTGTAGATTTTCAATTTGTATGAGTTGGCTTCAATGGATGTAAATCTTTATTACAATACTTGATATGGATTTGAATACTTGAACTTGGATCACAAATGCTACATCAACATGCTAGCTCACAAACACACATGAAGAACTTGACATGATGATCGAATATTGAATTGATGCTCTTGAATGCTTGATAATCAACACTTGAATGTTCTTGAATACCTAAAAATATCTCTTGAAGGCTCTAGATCTAGGTGAGACTCTCTTGCTTGAGGATTCTTAGGCTACATAGGTGAAATAATGATTTGAAACCTTAATTATATAGGCACCCCATCTAATTTACCATTTATTAGATTCCAAATGCTGAAATTCACAAAATTTGAATTGAAGACCCTGATTTCCTACTCAAATCCCTAAAAATTGGCCAAATGGGATTCATACACCCAAGGTGGCATATGGGTCTCACCTAGGGGGACTCATTCACCCAAGGTGGTGTATGGGTTCCACCCTAGCTTTTTGAGCTTAGGAAATGTCGAGGGGTTAGATCATTAAGTGTATTTGTTGAATTTTTCAAAATTTTGGTTGAAATAAGCCTCAAGATACATAATAAAGGGTCTTAAGGGCCTATTAATGATGATTTAAAGATCATAAATGCAAGAGATTCCAAAACTTAGTATGAATATGTACAAAAATACACTTTAAAACACTAAATTGAGGAAAAATTAGGTCTATTTAGTTAAAAAGGGCCCTAAACTTAATGTGAATGTGTAAAACACATTACAACACACAATCAAGGAAACATTAGGCTCACTTCTATAATAATCATTCCCAAATTAAGTGTGAAAAAGGAATACTTTTTTCTACACTAGAGTGGATATCTTTCTTTCCTACCCCTGGTTGTTCCCTAGCTTGTTTGGGGCTCTTCTTGGGAGTTTGGTGGGTTTTGTGGTTGGAGATGGTGCTTTGCCCCTCCTCTATCTTGATCTATTAAAGTATTTGGTGGTATTCTTTGTTATGGTATATTTTGAGAAGGCTCTTGATATTTTTCTAGTAGTGGGCTTAGGGTTTGTTATTGCCCCTGGCAAGTTGCTTATGTTTGAGGTTTCCTTTGGCACTTTGTGGAGGTTGAGGTTGGTGACATGGCTCTTATTTCTCCCTTCTAGTTCTTGTTCTTTTCTTTGGTATTTCATTCTGTGGCCTTGGTGTTTCTCTTGGACCTTACTCTTTGGTAGTTGAGGTCCACTTTGGATAGTGCATTGAATGTTGTGGTTTGATAGTGGTGGGGCTCTTCTCATCTATTCCTTCATTTTCCTTCTTGTCTTATCTCTAGTTTCCTTGGGGTCACTATGTTGTGGAGGGATCATATGGATTTTGTTCTCAGGTATCCTTCGATAGGGTGTTTCAAATAATTTCTTACCTTTCCCTACCTGGATTCATTGCATGTGTCTATGGTGAACCAATTCTAAATTTTTGGAAGATGAGATGGCTAGGTTGTTGACCTCCTTCTCTAGTTTTTTTGTCTGTGTAGGTCACTATCTTGGCTCCACTATGGCTAGTTTTGCTTCTAGTGGTTATAGCATGGCTATGGATTTGGCTCCTATGATGTAGACTCTATCTTCTGATGCATGTTTGAATGGTGGCTTTATCACTTTGTTCTTTGGTGATTTTGGCCCCTTCAAACCCTTGTTTTGTTTGTTCACTTTTGTTGAGTTTTTTAGATTCAATAGTTTGGAAGCCCTATCTCTTTTTATGTTGGGAATTGCACACTTATGCTTGGATTTCCTTGGTCTATAAGATACCTCTATTTCTATAGTGTATATGATGGAGGTCTCTAGTATGCTCTTCATGGTGGACTAATTTTACCCTCTCTAGTTCCTTGTTATTATCCCTTCAAACCATAGTCTCTTTTGGGGGCATCTTACACTCACTACTAGTTTTGGCATGTTTACTATCAGATGTTGCCACAATAGTGGTTTACACTTTCTGGGAGATGCTATTTTTTGCTGAAATCACATATTTTTAGAAAATATAATGATTTAAGCCTTGAAAATTTCCATCTAAAGGATTCCAATTGAAGAGGGTTTGATCAAACCACCTTAGACCAAGCCCCCTTGGATAAAACCCTATTAGTTTTAAACCATACTTATAACAGAGTCTCCTCTACACCTATCAAAATGCTAATAAAAAACAACTTTTGATTTACCTTTTGGGGGATCAAATGAATTCATTTAAAATTTATTTTTTCTAAGTATGTATTCCTTATTATAAGCTTCCAAAAAAGTATAATTTTAATTAAATTTAATTTGATTATTATATTTATTTTTTATTTCTTGTGAATGTAGGTTTTTCACTGAAAATCAAGCTTTTTGTTTTGCACATGTGGAAAAATAGAAGATTATCAAAAAAAAATTGAAAAATATGAGTGCACCAATTATTGAAGTCATTGATCCAACAAAAAGAAAAAAATTAATTTTGATACATACAAAAAAAGTTGTGTTAAATGGTCTGCTTATGTCTAAATTGTAATTCGTTTAACTTCAAAACTTGATTAAGGAAAAAAAATTCAATAAAACACTATGAAACCAATTGGAAGCACTAGATATTGTAGTTACAAATCTAAATTCAAAAAAATAAAAAATTTATCCTTCATGGTAAAAAGGTTGTGTTATACAGTGAGCATCACTCCTTAAAAATGGTGTTTACTGAGAAAAAATAGTTTTCGAAGGAGATGGAAAAAGAAGTGCAATATATGATTCCAAAATTTTTGAAAAATATATATTTAGAATCTATAGACAAAATTTCACAAATCACTAGTTTGCATCATCTTCAAATTCTTCACGGTTTAGCCACTATAGGTGTCTGAAAGTGAGGATTTAGTTAGAAAAAATTAGTTCAGTGCCCAATTTGGTCAAAAATTGTAAACCAGTATTGTGGGATCACCCTATCATTATTGGTTTGGTGATAGTGGGTTTGTTATGTGATTTCTCTATGTTCATAATGAAGGAAAAATCGATTATGTTGCCCATGATTTCTATGTTTGCTCTATCCATTGGCATGTTTTATTTCTTCCTAGATTTGTATCTTGGGTCTCCTTTTGAGGTGGATACCTCTCCTTTAGAGGTGGAGAAGGGTTTTGCGGGTGCAAGTGGTTGCTCATACTTCTCCTCTAGAGTTAGTGCTTATTTTTTCTCATAAGGTGGGTCTCCCTTTTAGTGATTTAAGCTTTGGCTTGTATTGATTGTCCCCTGTTCCTAGAGGGTATTTTTTATGATTGGTTTCCTCTATTATTGTTGTCTTTTTTTTTTTTGCAGCTAATCTATGTTCTTTGGTTTTGTGCTTTGGTGAAAAGCATAGTTTGTGTGATGTTCTTCTAGTCTCACTTCTGGTGAGTCTCACTCTACTTTTTTGGTTGTATCATTTTTTGTGAGTCACCCTTCTTTCTCCTCCATGGCTACATTGTAATGGGTATTGGCCCTTCCAATAATATCATAATCAAAACATGAAACAACATTATAATATTTATATATAAATTCAAACAAGATTATGATTTAAATTGAAACAACATTTTTATACATGTAAGAGTCATTGTAATTGAAGAATTAAAAAACCATACTTCTAATTCAATTCAATGTAAATCAACAAGGCTATATGTCAAATGAAATAAGAAATAAATGTTATACTATCATATCTTAAATTCTAACTCTGAAAACCCTTAGCTGATCATGTTAAGTGATTGTATATATATATATAAATATAAATATAAATATATATATATATATATAAATATATAAATATATATATATATACATACATACATATACAAGCATATATATTAATATACATACATACGTACATATATATGTGTGTGTGTGTGTGTGTGTGTGTGTGTGTGTGTGTACACAAATAAATATATATAATCACTTAAGTGGTTATATAAAAATTGAAACAATATTATGGTATAAATTGTAGCAACATTATCATACATGTAAGAGTTACTATAATTGAAGAACAAACAAACCATACATCTAATTCACTTTAATGCAAGCGAACAAGGCTATATGCCAAAAATAGCAATGCATGCTATACTCTCATATTCCCAATTCTAACTCTTACAACCCTTAGTTTATCATGGAATATATATATGATATATTATATTATATATATATAATATATATATATTATATATATATATACACATACATACATAACTTGAAATAACAATATGATACAAATATTTATAACCCTTTCTAATAGAACATTATGATATTTATATATAACTTCAAATAAAATTATGATATAAATTGAAATAACATAATCATACATGTAAAATTCAGTATAATTTAAGAACAACTAAAGAATACATCTAAATAATTTAAATGCAAATGAACAAGGCTATATGAGACAACAATTTGTATATCACTGCCACACACACACACACACACACATATGCATGTATATATGAAAGTATTCATGTATACATACCTAGATATACATATACATACATATGTATGTATGTATTCCATACATACGTACAAACATATACATACTTACATATATATTTAATATATATATATATATATATACATATATATTAAATAATAATTATTACAAATTTAGGGTTTAATTGCTATATGCATGCCAATTTCTATAATGTCCTCCATATCAGTAGTAGAGGTGCATGTAAAGTTATATATAGCAGGAAGAATCTAGTAGCGAAAGGGTAGAGAGGATGGGGGTGTTGCGGGTAATGTTGTGCAAGGGGTTAATGACAATAGAGGACATAGAATTGGCCAAATCATAGGTGCATGAAACCCTTAACAGTCCACCATATGAAACCTATAATGTTATGTAGATACATGCACACACTCATCCAAATTATAGGTGCATGACCCTTAATAGGGTGAGATATAAACAATGCATATAGGTATTACATATATATGCACCTATCATTTGGCTAATTGTGTGTATATATATATACACACACAGTTAGTCAAAAGATAGTTGCATGAAAAAATTAACAGTTAAGTATATGATACCCTCAAATACTCTTAATATATTTATGGAGATTTTAGAGATATACAAGAAAAATATCATAGATGTATACATTATCTAAACATATATTGATATATTTGCAATATATTTTGGTCAACTGTGTGTGTATATAATCAACCAAAAGATAGCTACAAGAAACCCTTAAAAATCAAGTATATGATACCATCAAATACTCTCAATATATTTATGGAGATTGCAGAGATAAACAAGTGAAATGTCATAGATGTACACATTCTTTAAAGATATTAAGATATATTAATATATCTTTTGGCTGGCGATGTGTGTGTATATATACACATAGATACTATAAAGAGCATTCTAAAACCAAATTAAAAACACATGCAATGGATATATTTTCCATTGTGAGGTTAGAAGAAAACTTCACCTATGATGGTGGAAGTTTACTACTTTCCTTAGGCAATGGAAGTGTTCATAAACACATTAGAAGTGAGAAAAAAATCACCATGAATCACTCCCAATATCTCCATTTTCTGTGAAGTGCACCACCACTGGTCCCTCAATGGATGGTGTTATGTGTAGATTCTAACCTTGAATGGTGTTTTGAAGAACCAAAATGATATCCTAGTTTATGAAAACCATGTTGAAGTGATTTTCAAAAGGTTAATGGTGGAGGGGAGAGGAGAAGTTAATGTAGTGTAAATGTGCATTAATTTCTTAGGGAATTTCATGGTGAGAAACAAGTAAGTAGGTACCACGTCCATCAATGGTTGATGCCACCCTTTGCATCAAAAAAATAGTTTTTTGGAAATCGCTCTATATGAGTTGGAAAATGTGCAATTTTTTTTCCTAGTAGAATTATTTAGGTGGACCCTCTATAGCATAACAAAAATAGGAAAATTTCATTTTGTTTTCATTTTTTTCCACAAAAAAAAATGCAGTGAAGAAATATTAATAAAGAAATAGGCAATTTTGATTTTTATATGAAGTAGTGGAGGCCCCCTTTAGAAGGCTACGACTCCCTTTAGGGAGTTTGCAACTCCTTGTGGGGAGTTTTCAACTCCCTTTGGGGAGGTTACAACTCACTATGGGGAGGTTGCAACTCCCTATGGGGAGTCTGCAACTCCCCAAAGGATTCGAGCTCCCCTAAATTAGGGTAGGGATTACAACAAGGGAACATATCCATGCCCTCCCCTTTTAAATTATATTCTATTAAATCCTTTTTTTTTAATTATAAACAATTTAAAATATAATCGTTATTTTTATATATTTTCTTTTATAATATATGTGTGTGTATTTGAGAAACACACATCTTTCTTGTTAATATGCAAAATTAAAATTATCTAGAAGATGTATAAATATATATATTCATGTGTACATATGCATACGGATATATATGTATATATATTTTTCTATATATTTATTTAAAAATGTATATGTACATTTATATATAGATTTATTTATTTAAATAACCTCCATTGAGGTAAGTCATATAATATATATTTTCTTTTCATTTAAATTTTGCATTATTGGTGAAGGATACTCCCCTTACAATATGAAACTCATAAAAATCACATAAAATAGCATAAAAAATGCCAGTAGGTAGCCACAATTTTCTATTATCACTAGAAGAAAACAAAATTACAACATTTCAATGTTATTACATGGGCTTCATTACATCATTTGCAAATCTAAAAAAATTTCTGCTCCAGGCTCCTAGGTCTTTCAACTAGAACATTACAACCTCATTCTCTCTAGTCTAGCTTTGCTCCCACTTCCTTTTGTTAGATGGGATTTTATTTTCCCTCTCTATTTTCACTAGAAAGCCATCTCCTTCATTGCAAGCCTCATCCAAATTCATCATATTTTCTATTTTTATCCAATGACCATCTAGGGTTTCTTCTCCATTTGATGAATTTTCACTGTAGATCTGATCTTCATTAATTTCATCATCTTTCCTTGCCTTAGTACTACCACTATCACCCAATCAGTAATCAAGAATAGTTTCCTTGATTTCTACACTATCATCTCAAGCATGCTATCAATCTTTACTTACTTTTAATTGTCGACTAATCACCATTCGCCACCTATCCACACACGTCATTTCCACCTCTCTATTGGGTCCTGTAAAATTCGTCACTAGGACTTTACACTGTCAAAGTGACTTCAAACCAACTCCCTTTAATAACAAAAAGTATCCTTGATAAAGCTTTGTTGCAATGTCGAAGGGACTCCTCATGACATATCATCGATATATGTATCTCCCTTCAATGTGAAGCCTTCACAACCATTCACCGCTATCGCCTTCACTATCGCTATGTCAAAGAGACATGAAACAAGGTATCTTCAAAATCCCCATGTCACTTTAATGAGTCAGTTTATCTAATTATGGATGTCAGAGTTTGTTCCTCCTTCATGCCTCTTACCATCTTTTGAGTAAGGCATAATCCCAACCTCCATCTCATGAATACTAAAACTCATGCTTACAAAATTCCATCCTTTTGGGTGTTGGGGTTTGTAGTTCCTCCATACATCATACATATTTAGCAATTAAGTCAATGTGTAGGTCTTAATACCAAAGCCTGATGTCTGACTATTCACAAAATTGAGTATGCCTCAAGCCCAAAGTCAAAAACTCAAACTTCCATGATCCTTCATACTTAGAAAACTTAATTAAATTAGCCCTTATTAAAAAAAAACAACACAAATATTTTTGGTTGGTGCAAGATTTCTCTTACACCTTGGATGCTCCTACATTAGGCACCCGAGGTAATTTGAAAAGTGACTTTGTCACTTCTTAGGAGCTAGAGGGAAACCAATATGACTAACCTTAGACTCAGATATCCATGATGAATCTTCAACATGCCTTCCTCTCCTTTTCACCAAGTACTCTCCATATTACCTATTTCATGTGTTTCTACCCACATGACTATCTAAAATTTCTTCTATCTCTTCCTTTTCTATAGTAGGTGTTGGAATGCTCCACTATGCCTCTGTGGATTCATTCTTCTTATCCACTTCATGATATTTCATCAATTAAGTAATGGGTATGTGTAGGATCATCATGGAAAAATTAGGCCCTTAAGTGGCAAAAAATTCAGAAAAATCAAAGTTAAGCAAATTGAAGTAAAAATTTGAATGAGTTATCTATATTATTTCAAAAATAAGTAAGAATAGAATTTGTAGAAAATTGAATGTAGTTTCTAAACTACTAGGTTTGTTTAAAGAAAAAAAATCTATTTGGTGAAAATTTGAAATTTCATTGTAGTAGTACTTAAATTTCAGGGAAAAAATAAGAAGTAGGTATCTGTCTGACCACCCTAACCACAATAAAATGATAATATTTTTTTATAAGATTTTAGATATAATTAGATAACTCATATCCCAATGTGATGCATATTTTTTTGTAATTTTTTTCCAAGTAAATAATTAATTATGAATTTTTTATTACAACTTTTAAAAAATATAAAAAAACTTGTATGTCTGACCACCTTAACTTGGTCAAAACTTCATGAAATTCAAATTTCTTTTTTTAACCCTATAGTATGCGAAGCATAGAATGTGACACATGTTTTGGATTCAAAAAATGTGATACCATTTGAAAGCTATAGATGTTTTTCAATTAGTCTATCAATTAGGACCTTAGTCATAATTCAAATAGAAAATGAATAATAATTACTTATTAAATTTAAATTAAATGATAATTTATATTGGTGGAAAGCGGAGAATCTCATTTAAAAACCTTTTTCATTTCATCAATTTTGGGTAAAAAAATAAGTCGTTAGCCACATACCCATCATATTGCCACTTTTTGGCCCATCATGATCCTACACATACCCTAATGTTAAACACAGGTGAAGCATGAATCTCACTCAACAACTCTACCTCATAATCATTTCTTGAATCATGCTTCTTAAATATCTTGCATGGTCCAAACTTCTTCATCTTTAAACTTTTGTATGTACCAACTAGAAACATCTCTTTTCACAAATGAAACATGACTTCATCTCCTACAAAAAACTCCTTATACCTCATTTTATAATCTACCTTAGCCTTATATTGCAAGTTCATCTTATTGATCTGTTTCTTCACCTCTTCATGCAAATTCTTGAGGTGCTTCACAAACTTTTCATCCTTGACACTAATCTTCTCTCCCTTATCAATATTTCTCAATTCAGAAGTACTTCTAGGACTACTCTTGTACATAATTTGGAATGGTGATTTACTAGTTCTCTTATTGATAGAATTGTTGTAAGAAAATTCTTCTTGTGATAAAATAAATTCCCATCCTTTGGGTTTGTCTCCTACTAAGAATCTCAACAAGTTACCCAAACTCTTATTCACCGCCTCTATTTGTCCATTTATTTGTGGATGATGTGTAGAACTAACCTTCAAATTAGTCTTCATCTTCTTCTACAATGTCCTCCAGAAATATCCTACAAACTTTGTATCTCGGTCTGAAACTATCCTCTTGGGTAAACCATGTAGTCTCACCACCTCTCTGAAAAATAATTCTACAACATGAACAACATCACTAGTCTTATGACACGAAATGAAGTGTGCCATTTTTGAAAAAAATTCTACCACCATAAGTATGGAGTCATGCCATCTTTGTATCCTTAGAAATCCAAGAACAAAATCCATACTAATTTCCTCCCATGGCCCCTTAGGTACAAGTAATGGCTGATATAATCCATTATTCTAACTCGTTCCTTTATACATTTGACATATTCTACAACTCTACAAAAACTTCTTCAAATCCTACTGTAATTGTGGACAATAGTAATGCTCACCAACAATAGCAATGGTCTTATCTCAATTGAAGTTTCCAACTAATCCTCCACTATGTTTCTCCCTGATCATGTTTTCTCTCATGGAACTTCTTGAAATGCACAACTAATTCACTTGAAACAACATGCCATCTTGGATTGTAAAATCCAACCATCTGATCCTATCCAGAGTGATATGCTCCTTGCAAGCTCTCCAAGCCTCTACAAAATCAGGATCCTCAGGATACAAGCTCTTGATTTCATTCAACCCAACAACTTCAATCTACATTGTTGTTTACAAATTTTTCCTCCTACTTAAGGCATTAACAATTCTTTTGGATCTTCCACTCCTATGCTTAAAAAAAATGTATAACTTTGCAAAAATTTAACCCATTTCAAATTTATTTGATTCAACTTCCCTTGACTATTTAAATATTGTAAAGCCTGATGATCAATAAATAAAAAAGATTTTTTGGAAAAAAATAGTGTCTCCATTTCTTCAAAGCCTAAACTATAGCATAAAACTCCTGATCATAAATATAATACTTCCACTTTGCATCATTCAACTTTTCACTAAAATAGGCAATGGGTTTCCCTTCTTGACTTAAAATAGCTCCAATGGCATTACCACTAGCATCACAATCTACCTAAAATACCTTGTTGAAATATGGAATTGCCAAAAAAGGTTTCTTTGTAACTTTCATCTTCAACATCTCAAGACTTTTTTCTGCTCCTATAGTCCACTTAAACTCCTTTCTATCTCCTCTCAATTTTTTAGTTAGTGGTGCACAAGTAATATTGAAGCCTTTGATAAGATTCTTATAAAAAAAATCAAACCATGAAAATATCTGACCACTATAGCACTCCTTCAACAATAGCTTTCACCTTCTCTAGATCAATCATAAGAACCTCTACTAAGATTAAAAAATCCAAGGTACACCAATTCTCTCTTCACAAAACTCTACTTCAAATTGATTAGCAATTTCTCCTCTCTCAACTTCTCAAAAAATTTCCTAATATGCATCAAGTGCTCCTCCAATGTCTTCCTAAAAATTAAAATGTCATCCAAATAAACAATAAAAAAATTACCGAAAAATTCTTTCAATACCTTGTTCATGAGTCACATAAATGTGCTCGATGCATTAGTTAGCCCAAAATGCATGACTAACCATTTGTATAAGCCCTCTTTGGTCTCAAATATTGTCTTCCATTCATCTCCTTCTCTAATCCATATCTGGTGATAACCACTCTTCAAGTCTATCTTCGTGAAGTACTCAACTCCACTCAAATAATCCATGATGTCATCCATGATTGGCAATATAAATATATACTTGATGGTGATCTTGTTGATGGCTCTATAATTTGTACACATCCACCATTATCCATCCTTCTTAGGTGCTAGTACTGTTGGTACCGTACAAGGGCTCAAACTCTCTTTGATCAATCCCTTCTACAACAACTCTTGCACTTTTATGTTCAACTCTTCATTCTCTATTGGAGTCATTTGATGGGCTACCTTATTTGGAAAACTAGCTCTAGGAATTAAATCCATTTGATGGCTAATATTCCTTACTAGAGGTAAACCTTTAGGTATATTATTTGAAACAATACCTTAAAAATCATTCAAGAAATCTGAAACCTTGATAGGAACCTCATTATTGTCTTCCTTTTCAACTCTAGGGATTAATGTGAAACACATATGCTCATGTCTCATACCTTATAGGAAATTTCTTCCTTCAACCAAGCAAATTCTGGCATTACTACATACCTTTTGTTTTACCTCTTTTAGGGGTTTCAACTTATGAAAAATAGCATCCTTTTTCAATGAATAGGTGTTACCATGTCCATCATGCACTGCTCGCCGATCAAACTTCCATGGTCTACCTAACTATTTGGTGTGGAGCCTAATTAGTCTCCAAGTGGAAGATTGTTGGGATGTGGTGATTGATCATGCAAATATTGTACACTCATAATGTATCATGCAATTTTTTCTGTTACATGTCAATGTTTTCCTGCTGACACATCAAATGAAAAAAATGACTTTATAAAACCCTAATTTTGGAAGCTTACAAAAAGCTTGTTATAAGCAGTCGGGATGTAAGTTGCAGTGTACGTAATTCATGAGATTGTAATTTTTTTTGCACTAGATAATAAAATTATTGGGTGGTTGAGTTTCTGTGGATGTAGCCCATATTGGGTGAACCATGTTAAATTTTTGTGTTGATCTCTTTTGTGTTATTCTTCATTGTTATTTCTAGGTTATTTATTCTACACATAATTCTTAATATTTATTGCTCCAATCTACCAGAACCCTAACACTAACATGTGACAAAAATACATAGGTATGATATCACACAAAAATTCATCCTTATAATTACTAATCTTAAACTTTACTAAACATTTCTCATTGACCAAGACCCTTTGGTCATTTTTCAACCATGAAATTTGATATGGATTTGGATGGATTTTCCTCTCCAATTGTAACTTAGACTTAGTGACCATTTCCTCTGAACCAAGATTATCAATGATACCTCCATCAATGATAACATAAGTGTGAAACAAGTTCCTTCTTTGATTTGGTTCCTTCTCCTCATTCAAAAAGGCTCTTCTGACAACAAGGGCCTCTCCCTTTTCAACATCTTTAGAATGTGAGGATTGGGAATCTTCATCTACATGGGAAACTCGGGCATTAACTTTAGGTCTTTTTTTTGTCCTCCATTGATTCTAAGGACACTTATAGGCTCTATGTCCTTCTTCACACTAGAAACAGGTTCCATGAAATCCTCCTCTTCCTGATCCTCATCTAGATCTTCCTCTTCCTCTTTGGTCTCCATTACTCTAATCATGAGGATGATATGAGTTATCTCCTTTTTTGTTTTTTCTAGTACTAGATCCTTCACCCTTCTTTTGATCTTCACTTCAACCTTCATATGACCATCTACTTGTCTTTCCACCATGACCTCCACCTCTTTGCTAGCTTTCAAGCCTTATGTTCAACTTTTCTTCTACCTTCATAGAAAATTGATTTGCATCTTCAATGGTAGACATTCTTTCTAGAATCAACTCTTCTCGAATGGTCGGCTTCAACCCATTTATGTAATGAGAAATGGGTATTTGTAGGATCATCATGGAAAAAATAGGCCCTTAAGTCACAAAAAAAATTGAAAAATTAGAGTTAGGAAAATTGACGTAAACAATTGAATAAGTTATCTATATAATTTCAAAATTATGTAAGAATAGAATTTGTAGCTAATTGAATATAGTTTCTAAACTACTAGGTTTTTTTTTTTTAAATCTATTTGATGAAAATTTGAAATTTCAATGTAGTAGTACTTAAATTTCAGGGAAAAATAAGAAACAGGTCTCTGTCTGACCATCCTAATCACAATAAAATGATAATATATTTTTATAAGATTTTAGATATAAGTATAGGACTCATGTCCCAATGTGATGCATATTTTTTGTAATTTTTTTCCAAGTAAATAATTAATTATGAATTTTTTATTACAACTTTTAAAAAATATAAAAACTAGTATGTCTGACCAGGTTAACTTGGTCAAAACTTCATGAAATTCAATTTTTTTTCTTAATCCTATAGTATGTGAAGCATAGAATGTGACACATGTTTTGGATTCAAAAAATGTGATACCATTTGAAAGCTAAAGATGTTTTTCAATCAGCCTATCAATTAGGACTTTAGTTGTAATTCAAATAGAAAATGAATAATAATTATTTATTAAATTGAAAGTAAAGTAAAATTTAGATTGGTGGAAATTTGAGAATCTCCTTTAAAAACCCTTTTTGTTTCATCAAATTTGGGTAAAAAAAAGTTGTCAACCACATACCCATCATATCGCCACTTTTTGGCCCATCATGATCCTACACATACCCAAATATTCTCCTTGTTTGTATTACAATGGCCTATTTGGATCAAGAATCAATAGAATTATTTTGTGCACTCCTTAATCTATTTTCTCTTTTGTTTCAACTTGATCCATAGATTTTAGATGTAGGTGCTATGACTCTCTTGCTCAATTAGGGTTTTTCGCCTAAAGGAGAGAGATAGACCCCAAAAATCTAGGTGGTTCACTCAAAATAATGCAAGTACAATGAAAATATGCCTAAATGCAATGATATAAATGCAAAGGACTAATGAAATGGATTGATTATTTATGTAAAACTAAAGAAGTATGAATTGTTTGAAAACATAGTATAATATGCAAACATAAATAAAATGACCTAGAAATGAACCTAAATTGTAATAGAAATGAATGAAACTAATGAGTGCACCTGAGAACTTGCTAGAGACTGCAAATGGCTTTTGGAATGGTGTTGATGCTAGAAATTTGGCCTACAAGGACTCATTCGCCATTCTGGGCGAGTTAGTCCCAGATCTAGGAAACTATTCCAAAGCCTATTTTAGACAAATGGGTATCTAAAAATGTAGAAAAAACTTTTCAAGCTGGGAAATGGGACTCATCCACCACTAGTGGTGAATGATTCCACTTTAGAATTTCTAAAAATCCAAAAGTGGAAACATTAGCCCTTGATATGCACTTTATCTCTTGATAGGTGTCTGCCTTCAAAAGTCTAATTTCTGGCATTGTAGGTGACTTATAATGGATATCTTGGCTTGGTTAATGAAGATATGACTTAAAAAAATTTGCAACTTGATCCTTAATGATTTCCAAATCCTCAATATACCTAAATCTTCAAAAACACAAGAAAAGAAGAAGAAATGTTGGATGTTAGGGCATGGGGGTTTTCCTTGGTTAAACCCATTTATAGGTAATTAAACCAAATGAATAAATAAGATGAAGCATGAACATGAAATGGAGAGATTAATACCTTTCCTTGATGATAGATCTTGTGTTGTTGCAATAATATGAAGGATCTACCCTTGAATGTCTAAAAATGCTAGATCTTAATGACTTGTAATACAAAATCCCTAGCTTGCTTGACTTAAGAACTTGATGAATGATGAATGAATAATGAAGTTGATTATGATTTATGGTTTAGAGGCTTGTATTTATAGGAAGTTCACCTTATTTTCTTGTTAATTTGATCCCCAAGGTTGACATGGAGGAGAAATAAACTTAAAATCCAAAATTTCCCATTCAAAACTCAAAAATGACCTAAGTGGGATTGATTCGCGACCTTGGGTGAATTAGTCCCACCTGGCAGGGACTCATTCACCTAGATGGACGAATTAGTCCTAGAGGAGCCCTTTTGATAGCTGGAATATTGGGGAATGATGGATTTTAGTTCTTATGTTGATTTCATTAGGAATTTGGTCAAATTATGCATTGGGATGCACAATATGGCGAAATAGGGGCCAATTAATGATGATAGAAATGTCAATTAGGGCTTGGGACACAAAATTCAATGTGAAAGTGTTATTAAATACACTTTACAACACTAAAATGGGGTCCACATAGCATAGAAAGGCACAACATCCAATCTGAATGTGTAGGACACATTACAACACTTGTAAGGAAAGCAACGGTGTAGAAGCAACTTTCCTAACGTCAAAACCATAGGGAAGTAAGCAGATAGTACTTTTAATTTTTCAAATTACAATTCAATTAAGACACACATGAAAGATTTACAGAAACATATAAGATACTCAAAGACAATGAACAAAAGATTTATGTGGGAAACCCTTTCGAGAAAAAACCCACCACACCAAGCTGAATCTCTTTGTATTACAGTAACAAAAATTACATACAATTAGAGATACAACTCTCTAGTATTAGTTCATAGTAGTTTCATTCACTGTTCATCCAGTTACAAAAAAAATCTCAACAATTCGATTATTTTAGAACTTAGAATCGATCTATTTTTATCTTATCACATTCTGATTTTTACCTTTTGTTCATCCTTATCCGCCATTGCCCCATCATAGAAAGTTTCTACTTGAGCGTTGATTTTTCCTTGCATGCTATTCAACTCCAGCATTGCAATAGTTGCAAAAATCTAACCTCTAATAATTTGAGTTTTGCTTCCTCTGATTGGTCCACAATGCTCCACATAGGATGGTCAAAGGCATTCAATCTTTGTTGGCATATCGGTGAGACACTAACAGTGTCTCCCGAATGCCACAAAGATTTCATATCGATATCGTCATAGATCCCAACAGTTGGCAAGATGTTATAACGAACACCATGAGACATACCGAATCCATCGACATTCATTGCGTTTCTATCGGCAAGAGATTCCTCCATCGGCTAGACTCATACCGATGCTTACAAGTCACAACGACTTCCAATTTTCCATCAATGAGACTTCCCATTCACCAAAAGGTTTCGCCGAGTCTCCTCAAGTTTCACTGAAGCAACAACTAGTCAGCGAGAATCATCGCTTTTGCCAGGACTTCATACCAAGGTCCTAAGTCACACCAATTGCTCCAATCACCAGTCGGCAAGACTTATGTCTTTCGCCAAGACCACATACTGAGTGCCCATGTCTTGCCGAGTCGGCAAGACATTTGACTTCGCCAAGACCTCTCACCGGGTGCATATGTCATACCGAAACTATCCCTATCAACGAGACCAAGCACCCATCGCCAAGACTTCATACCGAAGTCTTAACATCACCACGAAGACCCCAAGTTGTCGACGAGACCTTCATTGATCACTGGGACATCTTACCAAAACCTTGTGAGTTACACTGATGACCCGGTTGCTAGGAGTCTCCCCGACATCGGCTAGACACCCGATAGTAAGTCGGCAAGACATTCCATATCGGCAAGACTACATATCGATAACAAAGTCTCCCCAAAGTCTGATAGGAACATACTGTCGAACAGAGGTCTCTACTTCAATGAAAGATCATAGCGAATACATCTAGGTCACAACGATAGACTTCATTCGGCAAGGCATCACCTCTATCTTGGTGATATGAACATTTCAAGTGGATTTAGAACAGTTAGTCAGCCAGACATGAACAATGTCACAGTGACTTTTCCCTTTAGGAGTTCCATGTTAGTAAGGATTGAGGCACATATTCCAACAAGCTCCCACTTGATGAAAACCTTATTGACAACTCCATAGCATAATAAAACTACTAAAATTCATGGGCCAAGAGACCCATCGAACTGGCACACCACCTGTATTTGTCTATGCTCACAGGCTTCATTAATGCATCTACAATATTCTCCAGAGTATCCAATTTCTCCTAAGAGACCTTCCCATCCTCTACCATATCTCATACAAAGTGATACTGTACATCTATATGTTTCTTCCTGGCATTGAAAGTAGGATTTTTTGCCAAACATATAGCACTTTGACTATCATAGTAGATAGTAATCTTCCCTGCATCAAAACCAATGTTAGAACACAAACGTTTTAACCAGATTGCTTCTTTACAAGCATGTGTAGCTACCATGTATTCTGCCTTTGTATTGGACAAAGCGACTATAGCCTGTCGCTTGCTCATCCAACTCACTGCACTACCATTCATAATGAAAATATATCCACTAGTGGATCTTCTACTGTCAATGTCCCCTACCCAATTAGAGTCCACATAACTATGAATATTGAGAGTCCTCTATGATTTAACCAAGTTCCCATGGTAACACAAAGCATAGTCTGAAGTACCCTTCAGATATCTAAACACTCTCTTCACAACATCCCAATGTGTCCTTCCAAGATTAGCCATAAAGCGACTAAGAACTCCCACTGCTTGGGCAATGTCTCACCTTGTACAGACCATTGCATACATAAGCCTACCAACCGCACTAGCATATGGCACACTAGTCATGTCCTCCATCTCAGTAGGAGATTTTGGACAATCTTCAATAGATAGCTTCATTCCCTGTGTAACTGGAACAACTAGCTGCTTGCAATTAGTCATGCAAAATCTCTCTAGAACAGTCATGATATACTTACTCTGACTCAACCAAAGTTTTCTATTTTCCCTGTCTATGGTTATTTCCATTCCCAGAATATACCCTACTGCACCAAGATCTTTCATTTCAAACTTTGCAGACAACTGAGACATAAGATCAAAAATCATTAGCTTACTATTGCCTATGAAAAGCATATCATCAACATAGAGAGCAATAATAAGGACTTGATCACTTTCAGCTTTGTAATATACACAATGATCACATTTTGATCTTACAAATCCCAAAGACAAAACAAAAGTGTCAAATTTCTGGTACCACATTCTAGGAGATTGTTTTAACCCATACAAAGATTTCTTTAACTTGCAAACTAGTCTTTCTTTACCTTTTTCCACAAAGTGTTCCAGCTGGGACATATAAATTTCTTCTTCAAGATCACCATGAAGAAACATTGTCTTCACATCCATCTATTCAATTTCTAAGTCATACGCTGCTCCAAGTGACAAAAGAAATCTAATAGATGTCAGCTTAGCTACAGGAGAAAATATTTCTCCATAATCAATTCCCTCTCCCTAGGAATAACCTTTTGCAACCAACCTCGCTTTATACTTTTCTACACTGCCATCTAGACCAATTTTCTTTTTAAATACCCATTTGCAGCCCACAGCTTTTCTGCCTTTAGGAAATGGCACCAAACTCCAGGTATCATTCTTTTCTAATGATGCCATTTCTTCATTCATGGCTTCCAACCAAGAGTTTGAATCAGACATTTTAAATGCCTCTTTCATAGTCCTAGGTTCATCGCTAGAAATTAAAGCATAGGCAAAAGTAGATTCTATTAAAGAAAACCCATACCTATCAGGTTGCTTTCTTTCACGAGTTGACCTCCTCACAGACTGAGGCTGAGGTGGTTCTTCATCTTCTTCAGAACTTTCAGAGCTACTTGAGCTTTCCTCAGTATCAGGTACATTTTGATTTTTTAATTCCTCTTTATTTGGTGTCAGAGGAATTCCTGCTACATCCTTTTCATTTTCTGATTTCTTCTCTGACTACAGATCCATGTAGAAGGTTTCAGCTCACAAAAGATAATGCTTCTGCTATACAAAACCTTCTCAATCTCAGGGTTCCAAAGCTTGTATCCTTTTATGCCAGCACTATAGCCTATAAAAATACACTTTACAACTTTGTTTTCCAACTTGGATCTTTTTTCAAATGGCACATATGCATATGCCTCACAGCCAAAGACACAAATATGTCTCAGAGAGGGCTTCTTTCTAGACTATGCTTCCAAAGGCTTCTTCTCAACAAGAGCAAATTTAGGAGAGCAATTTACCGAGTAACATGCTGTAGAGACTGCTTCAGCCTAGAACTTCTCCTCCAAGCTAGCACTACTCAACATAATTCGTGCTCTTTCCATTACTATCCTATTGAACCTTTCAACAACTCCATTTTGCTGTGGAGTGTAAGGTGTAGTCTTATGTCTTTTAATCCCATGATCTGTATTGTACCTTTCGAATTCATTTGAACAAAACTCACCACCATTGTCAGTCCTTAGGCATTTTATTTTCCTACCAGTCTAATTTTCAACAAGGTTTTTAAATTCCTTAAACTGACTAAACACTTTTGATTTACTTTTCAAAAAATATACAAATGTTCTTCTTGAATAATCATCAATAAATAACGCATAGTATCTTGATTTAGACATAGAAGGAACATTCACTAGACCAAACACATTAGAATGAATATAATCAAGCAAACCAGAAGATTTGTGAGGACTAGAATAAAATGAAACACGGTGCTATTTACCATATATGCAATGTTCACAAAATTCAAACTCAAAGTTACAATCTTCAAGCCCTTCTACTAGGTTTTTATTTTTCAAGGTTTTAAAACATTTTTCACCAATGTGGCCAAGCCTATGATGCCAGAGCATAGTCTTTTCTGCTAGAAGTTTAAACTCCATGGTGTTTACTCCATCAGGAATGTTTCCCTCATGAGTAGCTTTCTGTGACTTCACAGAGACACTATTGCATTGAATAACTTGTGCATCTAGCTTGTACAAGGTACCAATTCGAGCACCCCTAGCCAACAACATAGAGCCTCTAGTCATCTTGCAGCCATTTCCAAAGAACGTGACCTACACTCCAATATCATTCAACTTACTTACAGAAAGTAGGTTTTGAGCCAGACCTGGTATATGCATCACATCATTGATTCCCTTCACTCTTCCATTAGGGAATTGAATTTTGACTCTTCCACGGCCAACAATTTCCAAAGATGAGTCACTTGCTAAGTACACCTTTCCACCATTTTATTCTTCATACTTTGTGAACCAGTCTCTATGAGATGTCATGTGGAAAGATGCTCCAGAATCAATCAGCCAGACATCATCTGATGCCCTTGTAGCCAAAGCTGCAATGAAGGCATCTACATCACTTTGACAAGAATCATTGCCAAAAGAGTTCTTCTTCTTTTTCTCCTCCTTGCAGTGCTTTCAAACATGACCAAGTTGTCCACAATTCCAGTATTTCACCTTGGACTTCTTTCCAGGAGACTTTGATCTCCCTTCTGATTTTGATCTGGATTTCTTGTCCTTCTTCTTGCCTTTCTCCTTTGATCTACCTCTAACAACTAGAGCCTCCTTTGCCATCTTAGAAGATTTTCTTCTCATTTCTTCTGATAGCAGAGAAGCAACAACATCTTGCATCTTGAATGTGGATGTTGTACTCCCAATAGCCATCACCAGATGATCCCACGAATCAGGCAAAGAACATAACAATAGCATGCAACGATCTTCTTCTTCTATCTTCACACCAATAGATGCTAACTGAGCAATCAACATGTTGAAAGCATTCAAGTGATCAGCAACAAAAACTCCATCCTACATCCTCAAGTTGTACAACTTCTTCCTCAAGAACAACTTGTTCACCAAGGACTTGCCCTGATAAATAGCACCTAGTCTTGTCCACAACGAGGTTGTAGTCTTTTCTTCATGCACATTCAGAAGAACAAAGTCAGCTAAATAAAGCCTTATCAGCCCTTTTGATTTTCTATTTGCCAGGTTCCAATCTTCCTGCTTCATGGCCTGAGGTTTTGTTTCAGACACAGCAGTCCAAAGATCTTGGTCCACTAACAGATCTTCTATTTTGAGTTTCCATAACTCAAAATTTCTATCATTGAACTTCTCTATTTCCATCTTTCCAGATGTGCTCACCATCTTAATCTATAACTAAACTATCAAACCTCTAGCAGACTCCCACTGAAAAAGAATTGACACAAAAAAAACCCAACCCACTCACAAGGATAACACAACTACCCAGGCTCTGATACCACTTGTAAGGAAAGCAATGGTGTGGAAGCAACTTTCCTAATGTCAAAACCACAAGTAAGCAGACAATACTTTTATTTTTTCAAATTACAATTCAATTAAGACACACATGAAAGATTTACAGAAATAGAGAAGATACTCAAAGACAATGAACAACAGATTTACGTGGGAAACCCTTTCAAGAAAAAAACCACCACACCAAGCTGAATCTCTTTGTATTACAGTAACAAAAATTACATACAATCAGAGATACAACTCTCTGGTATTATTTCATAGTAGTTTCATTCACTGTTCATCTAGTTATAGAAAAACTCTCAACAATTCGATTATTTTAGAACTCAGAATTGATCTGCTTTTATCTTATTACATTCTGATTTTTACCTTATGTTCATCCTTATCCGCCATTGCCCCATCATAGAAAGTTTCTACTTGAGCGTTGATTTTTCCCTGCATGTTGTTTAGCTCCAGCGTCACAATAGTTGCAAAAATCTAACCGCCAATCATTCAAGTTTTGCTTCCTCTGATTGGTCCATGATGCTCCACATAGGATGGTCAAAGGCATTCAATCTTTGTTGGCATATCGGTGAGACACTAACAGTGTCTCCCCAATGCCACAAATATTTCAGATCGATATCATCATAGATCCCAACAGTAGGCAGGATGTTATAATGAATTCCATGAGACATACCGAATCCATCGACATTCATTGTGTTTCTATCGACAAGAGATTCTTCCATCGGCTAGACTCATACCGATGCTCACAAGTCACAGTGATTTCCACTTTGCCATCGACAAGACTTCCCATTCACCAAAAGGTTTCACCGAGTTTCCTCAAGTTCACTGAAGCAACAACCAGTCGACGAGAATCATCGCTTTTTCAAAGACTTCATACTGAGGTCCTAAGTCACACTGATCACTCCAATCACCAGTCGGCAAGACTTATGTCTTTCGCCGAGAGCACATACCGAGCACCCATGTCTTGTTGAGTCAGCAAGACATTTGACTTTTCCAAAACCTCTCACCGGGTGCATATGTCATACCGTAACCATCCCTATCGGTGAGACCAAGCACCCATCACCAAGACTTCATACTGAAGTCTTAATGTCACCGCAAAGACCCTAAGCTGTCGACGAGACCTTCATTGATCGCTAGGACATCTTACCAAAACCTTGTGAGTTACACCAATGACCCAATCACTAGGAGTCTCCCCAACATCTACTAGACACCTGCTAGTAACTCAGCGAGACATTCCATATCAGAAAGACTACATACTGATAACAAAGTCTCCCCGAAGTCTGATAGGAACATACTGTCAGACAGAGGTCTCCACTTTGATGAATGATCACATCAAATACATCTAGGTCACAGCGATAGACTTCATTCGGCAAGACATCACCTCTGTCTCGGTGATATGAACATTTCAAGTGGATTTAGAACAGTTAGTCAGCCAGACATGAACAATGTCACAGTGACTTTTTCCTTTAGGAGTTCCATGTCAGTAAGGATTGAGGCACATATTCCAACAACACTAGATTTACATTAATTTTATTTCACAAGCCTTCTATATTGATATGAAAAATGCCATTAAATACATTTTATAATGTTGAATCACTTTACAACACCTTTACAAGACATTGATAAATGCATTTTATTTAATTTATAAAGGTCTTAGACCTAATGTGGATGTTTAAAACACCTCACAACACTAGATCAAGGTTAAATTAAGTCCATTTTATCATCAATTATTCCCAAATCAAGCAAGTTGCCATTTTTCTATGGCACACAACCATTGCATCTTGTTTAACAGATCTAGCTCATAGTCCACATGAATGAACTTTCTCTTTAGCTTCTCCACCATCTGATCCCATCTTGTTATTTTCTCGTTTCCTCTTTCATTTCTCTCGAACTGGACTTCCTTCCACCATATGATAACATGTACTTTTAGCTTGGCCTTTGCAAATTTTACCCTCTCTAGATCTTCTATTTCCTCATACTCAAAATATTCTTCCATGTCATTGATCCAATCGATCAACTCCTTTGCATTCAAATTCCTAGAAAATTTGGAAAACTCTATCTTTGGTCTCTTCCCAATCTTGGAAATGGCCCCAATCAGTCTGACTTCTCTAGGATCCATTACATCATGTGCTTCTTCTTCAATGAGCTCTTCATTTTCAGCCTGATCTTCACTTTCATCTATTCTTATGATATCAGCCCCTCTATGTAGCTCCTCTTGTAGTGCTTGAACTTGTCTTTAGAGAGTTCTAAAACCCTCTTATATTAACCCAACATTTCTTCCACCATGGTTTCTTCATGGAGGCATCTATTCTCATAGACCCACAACCATAGGTCTTGGTGTAGACTACCTCACATTTGGTGATTGATCTACATTCTCAGGAACTACTGCTCTGATACCACTTGATGAAGGGTACTCCCCTTATAATAATAAACTCACAACAATCATAGAAAATAGAACAACAAATGCAAGAAGGTAACCACAATTTTCTATTATCACTAGAAGAAAATGAAAATAAAAAATTTCAATCTTATTAAATGGGCTATCTCATCACATCATTTGCAAATTTGAAACAGATTTTTCTCTAGGCTATCAGGTCCTACAACTAGACCATTACAAATCATTCTCTCTAGTCTAGCTTTGACCCCACTTCCTTTTTGTTAGTTGGGATTTTATTTTCCCTCTCTATATTCACTACCAATCCATCTCCTTCACTATAACACCCATCAAGATTCATTGTATTTTCTATTTTTAGCTAACAACCATCTAGGGTTTCTTCTCCATTTTATGTGTTTTCACTGTATATTTGATCTTCATTAATTTTTTCATCTTTCCTTTCCTTTGTACCACCACCATCACCCAATCGATAATCAAGAATTCTTTCCTCACTTTTTGCATTCTCATCTTGAGCATATTATCAATCCCTCCTTTGAATCATTGACCAATCGCCATTTTCCACCTATATACACACATCATTGCCACCTCCCTATCGAGTCTTGTAAAAGTCATCACTGGGAATTCACAATGTCGAAGTGACTTCATACCAACTCCCTTCGATAACCAAAAGTCTCCTTTATAAAACTTTATCAGAATGTCAAAGGGACTCCTAATGATGTCCTGTCAATATATGTATCTACCTTCGATGTGAAGCCTTTGTAACCATTCACTGCTATCACCTTCATTATCATTATGTACATGAGAGACATGAAATAAGGTCTCTTCAAAATCCCCATGTCACTTTGATGAGTTAGTTTACCAAATGCTAGATGTCAGAGTTCCTTCCTCCTTAATGCTACTTACCATCTTCTGAGTAAGGCATAAGCCCAACCTCCATCTTAAAAAGACTAAAACTCAACCTTACCAACTTCCATCCTTTCGGGTGTTGAGGTTCATAGTTCCTCCATACATCATACATCTTTAGTAGTTAAGTCAAGGTGTATGATGCAGGAGCATCCTATTGGAAACAAGAAACATTGAGAGGGTGGGGTGAATAAGTGTTCTGGAAAAATCAACTTTATTATTCTAACCTTTAACCAACCTAGAACATTTAATCAAAAGCAATATGCGGAAAGAGAGAGCAAGAAACCACACAACCATAACACAAGGATTTTTACATGGAAACCCTATTAGGGGAAAAACCATGGTGGATGGCCAATCCACAATAAGTTCTAAGTATACCCAAAAGAAATATTACAAAATGGGAATGCACTTGCATTTAGGCTCACTTCCTAGAGCTCACTGCTCAAAAGGATGGGATCACTACCCTTACAATGGTTTGGAATAGATCCAAAAAAAACATGAAATGAATGAATAGCATCTACTAATGCTTCATTATAGTTCCAATTAAGCTCTGATGACGAACTTCTATCCTTTTGACTGATATCAAACTTCTGCTCTACTCAAGTTGGCACACAAATTCTTTATGCGCAAGTGAAACTGCACATGATATCACTCAAATACTCTTTAGATATTCATAACATACACCAATACACCTTCTTCATTACCCAAAATGATGTAATTGATCATCTAAATATATCAATGACTAAGGATTTAATCACTAGAAGTTGGCTCAATAAAACTTAAGAATATTTGCAATTCGTTAGCCCAAATCATCAACTATTTTGATGTGTATCCAAACAAGTTGGCTACTCCATAGCTAGGACCCATAATTAATCATTTGAACACAAAAAAATCTTAAATTATTTCACTTAACACATCCATAGCATGCCACATTCACTGAGTCGGCTACAACAAACAAATAAACATAAAATATCCTACCAAACCTCCAAACTCATACTGCAACTAATGCAACACCACAAAACTCAATAATAAGATGATCCACATGCTCAACAAGAAATTCTAGAGATCCACAACACAAAATGATGATTCGGTGAAGCTATCTGACTAGATACCTTATTCCTCGAGTAGTCTACCAGTAACACAATATTTCACTTTATCTGTTGGCATGCCTAGATACTGAACTGCAGACCATGGAGATGACTTCAATTTTCATCAATGAAAACACTAGAAGCCATATGCCAATAATCTCCCCCTTTGGCATTGATGGAAACACTTAGTGAAAGATGACTAAGTATCGAAACTAATAAACACATTGCCAAAATATAAAATACTACTCCCCCTAAGAATATCAAGGAATTTTCACTTCACTCTCTCCCCCTTTGACATCAATGACAAAATTGGGGAATCCAAAATTGCAAAACTGTACAAACATATCCAAATATTTACAAAAAGTTGAAGACTCTTGCAAAGGAATTCTTCAGTCCACTTAAGTTTGAGTCCCACATGCTTTTTAAACTCTCCAAAATGGTAATATGACCATAGAGAATATATGACAAGGTTTTTGTTGCTTTGAGAGTTATCGAATCAAGAGTGGTCATAACACCTTTAGATTCTTTCATAGCATCTACCATTGTCTCAATATTTGGACTTATTAGCCCCCTTAGTTCACATACTCTACTAATAATCCTCTCATTTTCAAGCTTTAGATTCTTTATTTGGTTGAGAAAAGACATTGCCTGACTTTCTTGATGACAAACACTACAAGCTAATGGGTCAAAAGTGTTGGAAATAGTAACCAATTGCTGCTCAATGTCTTTCACCTACTTGACATTTGCTTCAGTAAATTTTGACAAGACTAAGCAAGAATTGTACACTTTTCCTCCTTTAGATATAGCACCTTGAATATTCTTTATGGAGGAGCCTAACAGATTTTTCGTCTTTGGAAATCAATTCATTTAGGCTACCAACTCTCTTCTCCTTGAAATCCTTTTTAACTTTAGCTAGAGCTGATTTCTCAAAATATTCAAAATGAGAATCTATAGAGTTTATTAACTTCTTCAACTCATCAGAGGAGGATCTTGATGGGTCCATAACATAAGTAGGCATCAATTTCTATAGAACTCCAAATGCAAGCTTTAGTAGTTCATTGTCCTCAATGTGAGATTTTAGTATCCTCTCATTGGCTTTAGGTTGAGAAATTTTGGTGACTTTCAACATCTAGATTGGAGATAGAGTGGAAAGGTTAATTGAGTTTTCATCCAACTTAGGATCTAATTCTTCCTATTGCTCCAATAGATATTCCTTCACCTCCTTTATTCTTATTTCTTGATGCTTTCCTTTTTCAACCTTAGATTTAGCTTCAGGATTGGCTTTAGGCATTTTAGTTTCTTTAGTATGCACCTCTTTTTCTTCAGCAACCACCTCAATTTAGAATTTAGTCACCACAGGTGCCTTTGAATTCTCCACATTGGGAGAAGTTAGAATATCCTCAAATATTGGAGGATTAGACACATTCATGTTCTCCTCATTAACATTCCCTTCTTTCGATTCATTTACCTTCACATTCACTTCCTCTTTGCCTTGAACATGTTCATTATTGATCTCCTCAATATTTATCTTTTCCTTTGACAAAAATTCTTCCAAAATTACCTCAGTTTCATTGATAACAGCATTAGTGTAACCAATCATGATTTTATTTACTCTTCACTTGCTTTTGAATTCCTTTTTAGCTTTCTGAAGAAATAAATTCATTTCTTCAATTGTCATTTCTGGGCACAAATCGGGAAGAACTTTTTTCTTCAATTTTTCTTCCTCTATTCTGACACTCTCTCTCCTAGATTCCAAAGCATCATATAGGCTTGTAGGCAAGCCAAACATGATTTCAACCAAAGTCTTATTGAAAACATTCAAGTTCTTAACTATAGCTTCTTCAAGAATCTTCTTACCAGATTCATCAAAAGTCTCATACAAGTCACAGAGTGGCATGAGATTTCCATCTTTTACTGTTGCACTCTCAACTTCTTCCATACACATATTGGGCTTGTCAACTTTGGTCCTTTTCTTTGCTTTTTCACCTTTGTCGGAAGGTTTTATCTTATTTAGTTTGACATCATGAGTCTCAGTAGCCTTTAACTCTCTTACTACTTCTTCTGAGTCAGTTTCTTCCTCTTCATCTATAGATATAACTTTGTAAGCTCTTGAGATTTTATTCTTCTTCCTTCTTTTGGAGGCTTTGACTTGATTTGATTGTGCTGCAGGGGAACTCTTGGTAAATCTAGTGTTAGCAAAAGATGTTCTCGAACTAGCTGCTTCAACTTCATCTCTTTTCCTTCTTATTTCTTTTAGTTTTTCCACTGGAAGACCCATACTCTACAAAATATTTTGTCTCTTTTCTTACATTTCTAATTGACATAAGCTTTCTCAATTTTGAATGCACTTGTAAGCTTTTCTCTACATAAGTACCAAGCCTTTCTTCACCCCGATCTAGTGGTGAATTTAGCAGTTGTTCTACATACATCCTCAGAATGTTGTCATCTACTTCATAACCCATAGGCATGATCCAAACTATTCTAGGATAAACAACTTCCATATGACATTCGTCAATGTCTATCATGAAGCATATAGTGTCTTTATACTATTCTACTATTGTGGTAGAAATTCTCTCTCTGGTGTGCATCATGTTTTGAAATTTTTTAAAATGTCCCCACAGGATTGTGTTACAGGTCTATCAATCACGAAGTCCACATAACATATCCCAGATCTGAATAGCTACCAACATATCATTACGCCATTGAACTTTACCAACTCCTAGTACCTCACTCGAGAAGTAAAAATACAGATAGATCAGTAGGTTTCTAAACTTGAATACATTTTTCTTGTCCTTGATTTTTCTTAGATTCTCCAATAGTTGACCTCTAAGAAATTCACATAGATCATAATCTACATTATGTTTGATCATTTCATATTTTGTATAGATGGTTGTGTCAGATACATAATTCTCCCAGTTCGAGTGGAAAAACTTGTAGCCTATAACCATAGATGTAAATCTTACATCAACTTCGACAATATGATCTATTGGCATTGCCCTTATGCCCCAATGTGAGCTAGTTGCTTTAGTAACCTTGTCATTCTTTACCGACTTCAAAACTAGAAGTCTACCAGTGGAATTTAAGCCTATAACTGCATAAATAGCTTCCTTGGAGATTTTGAATGGAACTTCTACCCACATGAACTCATCATGAACATGACTTAGCATATATCAAACCCACTCATCTTCTTCAAATATATGAAATATTGCTAATTGCACAAATTTCTTATCTTCTATGGTTTTGAATTCTAGTTTCATAGTAAAGTCTTCTTGAAATATGTGATGAGAATACAATTCCAATAAATCTGAACTATCCAAATCTTCAATATTTGCATGCACATATTCCCTAATATCTTCAATATGTAGAACTTCATACAACACCGATGAAAATACATCTGAGGGCTCTGCATCTATAGACTTATAAAGATTCCATTTGAATTTTGGATGCGGCCTATCCTTAACTTCAACTATCAAAGGAGTAGACATAATTGCAAGCACACAAATTTACAGGGTTTTGCAATAAATACCTTTCAGAGATGAAACAAAATTTGATCGCAAATTCTCCTCTATGCTTGAATCTCTCTTAATTTGGAAATGATTACTTCAAAGCTCTCCAAACCTCTTTCTTCTGATTGGAATATGAAAAATGAGGGTGGAAGCCATTCTTTTATTGTCCTCAAACCTAACTCACTTTTGCAATAAATTCCCTTTCCCTAATTCAACTAGTTTTTTGTCCTTTATGTTCTGTGGTAGATAATTCTTATGAGGATCTCCAATATTCTTCACTAATGCCTTAGATTCAATTTACAATGTCTAGGAAGTCTCAAATTTCCTACTAGGCTCATCTAAATTCTAGTACCAATCACTTGTAGGGGATTTAGGAGTTTTTCTTGACAACTCCCCCTATGGAAAAGACCTAAAATTAATTTCCTTCTACAAAGGGATTCTTCTTCACCCATTTCTTCTACATTTGCTTCTTGATCTCATCAGTAGTGACTTTCCATTTTCCTTTAACATCTTTTTGCATGTTTTTTTTACCGTACCTCTTTTATTCCAACATAATCTAGAAGTGTGACCAAATTTGTTGCAGCTATAGAACACAACACTTCTCTGTCTAGGGAAATTGCTCTGCTAACTTTGTCTTGATCTACATTGGTTAGCAATATGTCCAAATATATTGCATGCATAACATCTGACATCTCTATGAAAGTTGTACATTACAATTCTGCATTCACTTGACTTATGACCATACTTATAGCAATTAAAACACTGACCTGAGAATGATGGTTTACTTGTGTTTTCCCTACTCCTACACTAAGAGGCCATATGACCAATTTTTTTACAGACATAACAATAGCCACTAAATCTTTGAGCATTAGGTTGTCTTACCATATTTATTTTAGGTCCATTCATCTGATTTCCTTGTCTGAATTTTCCTTGTCCAAAATTCCTTTGACTAGAGCTCCTTTGTCTAGATCTGGAGCTTTCTCCTTCTTCATATCCAAGACCTCATTTGTCACCATCATTCCTCTATCTCTTGATTAGCTCATCAAGTTTGGCTAAGCTTGCTTTGAATTTCTCCTTATACTCATTTGCAAGAGCAAGTTCATCTCTAAGATCATCAAGCTTCTTTTCAAGCTCATCTTCAATGTTCTTGGATTGCTCCAATTCATTATTTAGTCAATTTCATTGTTCAGACTTTTCTTTCAAAGATTGTGCAAGCTTCTCTTCATTCTTCTGTCAATTTCATCATGATAGATCCCATCTCATGCTTCAAGGCAACATTTTCTTGGAAAAACTTTTCACATTATTTTGTTTTCTCTTTCAAGGCCTGACTAAGTTATTCATCTTCCATGGCTTTGTTCTTCTATTTCAACTGACCACATAATTCCTTTCTTTTCTCACTTGATTCATTGATCTTGTCTTTCAATGATAGGATGAATTTTTCTACATTCTCAATTTTTTCTTGTAGTTCCCGGATCTCAAATTTTGACTACTCAAAATAATCCAAGGCCACCATAAGTTACTATTGAAAACTACTTGTATCCATTGATAACACTCTCCAAGATCTTCCCAAGCTGTTAGAATTTTTTGAGGAATTAGCTCTGATACCAATTGTTGGAAACAAGCAACATTGAGAGAGGGGGGTGAATCAGTGTTCTACAAAATTAACTTTATTATTTTGACCTTTAACCCACTTAGAACATTTAATCAAAAGTAATATGCAGAAACAAAGAGAAAGAAACCACACAACCATAACAAAAGGATTTTTACATGGAAACCCTATTAGGGGAAAAACCATAGTGGATGGCCAATCCACAATAAGTTTTGAGTATACCCAAAATAAACATTACAAAATGGGAATGCACTTGCATTCAGGCTCACTACTCAAAAGGATGTGCTCACTTCCCTTACAATGGTTTGGAATATATACAAAAGAAAATGAACTAAATGGATAACATCTACTAATGCTTGATTATATTTCTGGTTAAGCTTTGATGACGAACTTCTATCCTTTTGACTGATATCAAACTTCTACTATGCTCTACTCAAGTTCACACACAAAATATTTATGGGCAAGTGAAAATACTCATGATATTACTCAAATAATCCTTAGATATTTGTAACATACACCAATTCAACTTATTCATTACCCAAAATGATGTAATTGATCATCTAAATATATCCGCGACTAAGGATTTAATCGCTACAAGTCAGCTCAATAAAACTTAAGAATATGTGCAATTTGTTGGCCCAAATCATGAACAATTTTGATGCGTATCCAAACAAGTCAGATAGTCCATAGCTATGACCCATAATTAATCATTTGAACATGAAAAAATCTTAGATTATTTCACTTAACACATCCACAGTGCACCACATTCACTGAGTCAACTACAACAAACAAATAAACATAAAATATCCTACCAGACCTCTAAACTCATACTGTAACTAATGTAACATGATAAAACTCAATGATAGGATGATCCACATGCTCAATAGGAAATTCCAAAGATCCACAACAAAAAATGATGATCTGATGAAGATGTCTGACTGAATACCCTGTTCCTCAAGTAGTTTGTCGGTAATACACAATATTTCACTTTATTTGTCAGTATGACTAGATACTAAATTGCAGACCATGAGGATGACTTTAGTTTCCATCAACAACAACACTAGAATCCATATTACAACACATCTAATGGTGTAAGGGAAATCCTGCATCACCCAAAAAAAGATTTACATTTCCTATTTGTAGTTTCTTAGATGTTTTTACAGTTTTGGATACCCTTTTCGTCATAATGTAATTCCCAAATTTCATTTTTTCTTTTCTGCTTTTTCTGGTCAAATGCTATTTTTAGCAGGTATTGGAATTTGAAGGTATTTGGGGACAAAATTTATATGGGAGGATTCAGAATGGAAAAATAAGAACATTGGTGAAAGAATCAGGTCGAAAGCATTCCCAATTTGAAAGATATTATAGTTTGTCTCCCAAAATTGCACCTGAAAACCTTCCAGATCATATTTGAGGCATTAAACAGTTGTGGAATGGCCTTGAAACTTTTTAAAATTGGCATAGAAAATTTAGAGCACATTCTTGACTCTGAGACCTTTCCAACGGTTCAAATGGTTTGAAAAATGGAGTCTCAGATCAAAACTTATGACTCCCAGAAGCTAGTGCACTTTCAAAAATGTGCTAATTTCTAAATGTGGTTTTAAAATTTAAATTTCAAATTGTAATTTCTATTGCCAAACCACAAAAACTCATAATTTGAATGTTGTTTTGGCTCCAAAACTGAAAAGGAGCTATTTTATGGGCAGGGTTTTCTAATTTTTGGTAGCTTTTTGGGGAAAAGATCACATACTATGAAAAGGGGAATTTCTATAGTTTCTATAACTTGCATGTATTGCAAAACTCAAGGATTTGAGATCCTCTACATGTAAGCTTTTCATATTAAGAATAATAATAATATTCTCTAGTTGTGTGTGTGATTTTTTGTGTCTTTGGTTAGTACCCTTGTTAGTGTAGGTCTTAATGCCAAAGCCTAATGTCTAGTTGTTCACAACATCGAGTACACCTCAAGCCCAAAGTTCAAAACTCAAACTTCTATAGTCCTTCATACTTAGCAAAATTAAGTCAATTAGCCCTTATTGAAAAGAAACAACACAAATATTTTTGGTTGATGTAAGGTTGCTCTTACATCCTGGATGCTCTTGCATAATATATGATTTGTTTAAATTTAACTTACATATATTTATTAAATATATATTGCATACCATGTATATTTTCATCACTTTTTAGTTGTTTAAACATATTTGAAAACTAAATGGAGTATAGATTTGGTAATCTTCTAGATCTATAAATACATTATCTAAATAACTAGTTTATTTGTTTAAAGTATTAAAATAATATTCTAGCTGAATGTGTGTTGTACATGATTGTGTGATGTTTATAAACTAACTTTTACATTAAACATTATGGATCCTTATCCTATAGTATCCTATGATTAAATTTTTCACCTTTCTTTTTAAAAAGCCTCCATATTCAAATAGAAATAATTTACATTTGATTACTTTACTACATTAATGGATATGAAAGTTGGATAGTGTATTTCATTTATTTATTGATGTTCTCTTATTTTATTGATTACATAAAAATAGAAGAGAGGAGAAGCATACTAGGACTATTTAACTCATTTCTTGCAATGCTTATGATAAAAATGATGATCAAGTTAATTACTTTCATTTAAATTATATGCAAGACTTCTTACACACATATTAAATGATTTCAAGAATTATTTTTAAAAGGATATGTTCTACTCATATATTACAATACTTTACAATAATGACATGGAAGTAGCCACATCCTTCTTCTAGCATGCATCTTCCAAAATTTTCATACCTACACAAGACATAAACTCTTCCAATGGCTATGGAGAGCTCACCTCCCAACCTTGTCCTACTCATAGGTCACCCTTGAGCTAGAAGATCTCTCTAAGAACTATGTTTTTCACATACATACAAATTTCTCAAAAAGGGAAAGTAAAGAAACACATGTATTGCAATAATACTCATCCCAAGGTTTTCAAACACATAAATCTATTCATGGAATCCTTTTGGGAGAGAGAATAGGAGCACACAATCAAGGGGTGTATGAATATATATTTATGTTGAAATATAGCATGATAAAATCTATTTCCATCCTTCTTAAAAATATAATCCATATCCACCCTTCTTACACATCCAAATCTGTCATATTACCATGTCATCCATCTAAACACCAAATATTATAGTGGGAACCCATATACCCATGGGTACTCATACCCTTTCCATGTTTGAGTAATGAGAATATCCTCGAGAAGTTGCATCCTATCCTATCTCATCACTAACATAGATTTCTTCTCATCCTTGAAGGGGATCCAACCCAATACACCCATCCTATTTTCATAAAAAAATTAAAATGAATACTTAAATTCAAGAAAGAACATATTTCCCATAAATTTGAAAACCTTTTTAAAACCTTACAAAATAAACACAAAACATTCAACAAGGCCTACCTGCTTCAACTTTCTAAATGGTGAGGTTGATTTGAGATTAAAATCCAACTCCCACTCCTAATCATTTCTTAAGACAAGCCCAAAAACTCTTTAAAATATCCAAGAAGAAATACCTCCCTCCTAACCAAAAACAAGAAGCAAGAAAAGAATCCCCTTTCTCATTCCCAAATTAGAGTAAAATAGAAAATACTAACTTGAGTTTCATGAATAAGGGAGTGACACTTGGAACTCTCTCATTCCTTCCTCAACCACACGCTCTCACAAGTGCTCACACATGTGTGAGCATTTCTTGGGAGATAGGGAGTGTACTTGGGCACTCTTCACATGGTCTCTTACAAAGGAGTCTCACACATGTGAGTCCTTTGTGTGATTTCCAAAATCTATTAATGAACTTAGGGGAATGGGAATGCGATAAGAAAATTCATCCCTTCCTCATCCCAAGACTTTATTTTCGTTGCTCCTCTTAATAGGCCATTAAGAGGGGTGAAATCAAAGTCTTCGACCAAGTTTGGGATTTAAAATAACCCCATACCCATAGGCAGTTATGCTAGGGTCCCAAAAATCAAGAAAATAATTTAAAATAATCTTTTAAAGGCCCTCAAAAGCCCCATAAAAGAAGGCATCCGAAATATTCCACATAGTCCTCGATACCAACTCACTTTATAGGAGACACATTAAATTAGATAAAAATTTAAGATTTAAAATTCATAATAAAATACATCGCAAACACATTCACACATAACATTATGAAATAAATCACATTGAAAATGAGACTATAGTCCCTCCATATGGACTATGGTCTTGGTTTCATGGTTTAATCACATAGGGTTCCCAAGTTCAATTCCATAGGCCATGGAATTATACTTGCACACTCAATTGACACATGTTAATATGTTCAATAATAATCATAATCAAGGCAACACAATTAAGTAGCCACATGTACACATGTTCACAACTCAATTAGATAATAACAACTATTTGTGATATTAACATTTATAATTCTATCTTATTTCTAATTAAACCTAATTTTCAAATTTATAACGTCTCAATTTCATAAGGAATATTTCCTTCAATTCATATAAGAGAAATACCATTAGCATTAACTAATTCTTAGCAATCATCTAATTATTCTATATTACCATTTCAATTCACTTTATCGAACATTGCATTCTCAATTTACCCTTTAGCATATAAAAATGTTCAATCGTATAATGATAAATCATCCCTAACAACCTTACTATATAGCCCAAATTAAAATCGACTAATAAGTCATATTTTTCAACCTTTATAATTAAGAAAAAATCATGTGACACATTTCCTTTAGTCATCCTAATATAGGGTATCAATAAATTCAATTAATCATTTAAATTTTCTAGTTTATCCTTTTTATTTCAAATTCATCATTTATTAGTTTATCAACTTTACCTTTGAACACATGAGATTGTAAGAACATATTTAAATCCTATATTTCTATCATTCAATCATACTCAATGTCATTAACTAATAACACATGTCATTTATCAACAAGTGTCAATTCCACTAAATTCAACTAATGTAAAGGTTAGGATCCTATCATAGGGTCTTCACAAGTATTTTAATATTCACAATTAATTTCATCATAATGTATGTAAATTTTAGTTAGGCTAGCTAGTTGATATTCCACCTTAGAAGGTTGCATTCTTAGTTTATTTCAGCTTTATAAGATACTTTCAAATATTTTAGAGATAAATCACAAAATCCTTTGAGCTAGGAAACCATATTGGTTAATAAAATGTGCACTATGATATAAGATTTATCAATATTCTATTATGATAATTTTCTTGGAACATTAATAAAATCTTTTGCTACTTGAACATTTTCATGTCTTGGTGATTAGATCAAGAGGGGTGATCCTTATAGAGTCTACCTATATAGCCCATGATATCACTACATAATAATTATGGTTGCATTGTTTATTAATTTCCATTCTATATAATTATCAAATGATGACTTTCACCATAGAAACGGGTATGTGTAGGATCATCATGGAAAAAATAGGCCCTTAAGTGCCAAAAAAATCAAAAAGATCAGAGTTAGGCAACATGACATAAAAATTTGAATAAGTTATCTATATTATTTCAAAAATATTTAAGAATAGAAGCTATAGCAAATTGAATGTAGTTTCTAAACTATTAGGTTTGTTTAAAAAAAAAAAAAATCTATTTGGTGAAAATTTGAAATTTCAATGCAGTAGTACTTAAATTTCAAGGAAAAAATAAGAAGTAGGTGTCAATCCACCCTAACCACAATAAAATGATAAAAAAAATTTACAAGATTTTAGATATAAGTAGAGGACTCATGTACCATGTGATGCATATTTTTTGTATTTTTCCATGTAAATAATTAATTATGAATTTTAATTACAACTTTTAAAAAATATAAAAACCGTATGTCTAACCACCTTAACTTGGTCAAAACTTCATGAAATTCAATTTTTATTTTTTAATCCTATAGTATGCAAAGCATAGAATGTGATGCATGTTTTGGATTCAAAATGTGATACCATTTGAAAGCTATAGATGTTTTTCAATTAGTCTATCAATCAAGACTTTAGTCATAATTTGAATAGAAAATGAATAATAATTACTTATTAAATTCAAAGTAAAGCATAATTTATATTGGTGGAAATTTGAGAATCTCCTTTAGAAACCCTTTTCATTTCATCAATTTTGGGTAAAAAAAGTTGCCAATGACATACCCATCATATTGCCACTTTTTGGCCCATCATGATCTTGCACATACCCAAAATTAGGGTTATATTAGTTGTACTCAAGGTGGGGCCTTACATCCCTCTCCCCTTAGTTTTTAATACCTCTTGGAAGCTGCTAGGGATCTAGAACATAGTTCCCAAAATGTATTAAACTTGCTTGTTGAAGGTATCTCTCATTTTTTAGTTTTTTTCAGTTAAATTGTTTCTTTTACAACCTAAAAGTTGTTTTCCCATAAATCCTCCCAATAAAAGGGGAATAAAAGTTATTCAATATAACCTTCTTTTACCTTCTAGGTAACATTACATAATATGATTATTAATCAAATGATTCTTCATTTATCTTTTGATGGAGATAAGTCTACGAACCATGTATGTAGTGGTAACTCTAGGGCTCTTATTATTTGTAACAATTTCTAAACATTAAAATTCCCTACACAATTTTGCAACATCAAAATATGAATTTACTACTCCACTAACATGATCTTGTATTTTACCATGTTTGTATATAATGTCTAATTTCTCTTCTTTTATCACTAATTTTAATTAACCCACATCTCACCCACTATTAGTTGATCACATACTTTAAGCATACCTATAGTTAATTCACAACACCATATGCATACAATAGGGTTTACAAGGATAAATGATGCTAATCAACTCTAAATCATGTGACAGCCCTTCGATTTGTTATGTTTTCTTGACAACTCAGATACTTTGTTAGACTTTATTTTATGTTATTATTATTCTATCACTAACAATGGAGTGATGATAGGCTATATTGATGTGTTGACACATATATGCATGGTGATTATGTTTAATATGCTTTATTTTTACATAGATTCTTAGTTGTGATGACATTGCTATATATGCTTATGGTAGTGTAATTGATATATTATCTCGTCAGTTGATGTGACATTGTATTGGTGAAGAGAACGATATTGCATCACTCGCTTGTGAGTGCCCTATGATTTCTGCTATTCTATATTCATGGTGTGTATGAATTACTATCTATATACATTTATGACATTTGCTTGTTTGCAGGATTACAAGTACAAGACATTAGCTTCACCTGGTTTCACAGGTCTGAGTGTGTCCACTACTCAGCAGTAATATTGGGAGATAGTAATAGGCTACCTAGTCATACCTTTACCCTAGTATAGTGTGTTGTCAATTTGAGTTTTGGTCTTAACCTTATCATTGTTGTTCTGGGTATTTTATTATTGTGCAAGTTTAATTTGGTACATTAAATGTGTATTTGATTAAATATTTAATTAACTGAATTATATGTGGTGAAGGATTTTGAATAAATAAATAAATAAATAAATAAATTTAATTTAGTTATGTTGATTGAGTGATTTTTGTTATTAAAAATAAATGGTAATTAAATTAATAAGAGTATTTAAATTGGTTGCAATTAGTAAATTGTTTATTTTATTTAAATGCATGTGGTTAGAAAATATCTTTAGTGGTTGAGGGAAAGATATTTTGTTGGGATAACTATGAGTTAGAAATTTGTGATCAAATTGTTGTAAATTGATTCTCGGAGAAAAAGATTGAAGAAAAGAGAAGAAGGTTGTTTTAATGGGAAGAGTTTCTTTTTGGGGTTTGGTGGAAAGAATTTGCTGAGGAAATTGTGGATCTCTCAGAGGTTTTTGTTTTAGAATCTTGCTGTAGAATTTTTGGTTGTGGGATTGTTGTGTTTTTTGGAAAGAAGCAATTGCACCGGAGGAAACTTTGGCTACATTGGAAAATTGAAGCTATAGAGAAGCTCGACAACATCTCTTGAGGCAACAATTCTTCTAGAACAGGTTCCTTTATTGCTTTTGTGAATTTTGAATTGAGAAGTTGTTTTTATTACAATAATGCAATTTGGAAATGTTTAGGAAAATATTTTCTATATTGTAGAAGCTCTTGTTTCTTTTTGTTGAAAAGATTGCCTAAAAGAAGAACCTCTGTAGGAAACAATTAAAAATCCTCTGTGTAATTTGTTCATTTGAAATAGTTTGATACAAAAGGAATTACAGATCTCTGTAGAAAATCATTATTCTATTTGATTTCCTAGTTCTTTTAATTATTTGAAAAAAAAATGAAACCTCTGGGTTTCCTGTAGAAAACTTCTTTTATGTAATTTATTTGTTCAATTTGAATCAGTGATTGGATTAATTTTTTTTCTATATATATAGTATATTGTAATATATATGTACATATACATATATATATTGTACATAAATTATTTTATTTAATTTAGTATTGAAAATTCCCTAAGGAAATTTTATCTTTTAAGCGAAATTATGCAAAATCGTCGTATGGTGAATTAAATTCATTATTGAATTTAGAAAAGAAAACGTAGTTATGGAGGGGGTGCTGGGAATAAATTACCATCACCACCTATGTAATTGTAGGAGGGGACGCCTATTGTGGCAGTGCCTCCCACATGTATGTGGGGAAGGCGTTGATACAGTCAGCATCTCCCATCGTATGCATTGCGCAGTTTGTACATGGCGTACACTATGACTTGTGTATGCGGCCTTTCTTGTGTATGTGGCCTCTGCTTTGTTTAATTTAATATAAATATATTATATAGTTATGTATATATAATATACATATAATATATAATATACATATTATTGTAATATGTATTTTATGTATTATGTATATATATATTGGTATTTATTTTAAAATGGAATTTGGAAAATTATAATTAATTCTATAATTAAATAATATATTAATATGTATAGATATAATTATATTTAATTTTATATATAGTAAATATATTTATTTAATGAGTAAGTTATGCAAAAAATATTTTTAGGAGCATGTTTAGTTAAAATTAATATGATTAATTATTTAGTGGTGGAATTTATTTAGTTTAATTTGTTGTTGATCAATTTATCAGAACAATGTTAAATGGTGTATTTTGAATGTGCAAAAGTGATTATAATGGATTTAGGAAATCTGAATTATAGTGTTCTTATTTGCTTGAGGTTGTTTTACTCAAACAAGTAGTTTTGTAATTGTGCATTGGGGAAAGTATTTGTCTTTACGAGAATTTAAGTCTTCTAAAGTTGTTATTTGTAATATGAGGGTTGTTGTAACTAAAGTTATCCCTTTGAGTCTTTCTCGGGTAGTGCACGTTTTGGGTTTTAGTATCGGACATCTATAGAGATGTGTTACCTTTTGAGGTGTATTGGTTATTGTTGGCAGTTTTTAGTGCATTGTCTACCCTTGGCATGTAGTCTGAGTTATGTGTTGTCGATAGGGGAGTGGCTTTCAGTGAGGGCCAAGACACAAAGTGGTCCTAGGAGAACTCGTGTGGAAGTCAGTATAATCAAGTGGGAATTAAATAATCTATTAGTTTAATACATTTAACAAGATAATTAGCCTTGCTCATTGGCTCAAGGGCTTGTATGATACTTGAGATGAGTTAGGAAGGCTTGAAATGGCTAGATCGTTATCTTGTCTTCTTGAAAGATAACTGATTCCGCACTGGTGTGCATGTGGGGCTAGAATCGTGAAAGGTTACTAGGATAACCCTAGAGGGGGGCTGGGACCTAGGAAAATCTCCTTTGGACAACCAATGCAACCTTTGTGATGACAATCCTCCTATGACAACAGTCGGTTTATTTGTACTGTGTTGGTAATTGATTCAGTGGTTCTGGAAGCAATGTGATCATAGTTCTTGTTTATCTGTAGTTGTGAGTATTTTTGTATATGGCATGTGTCTAGAGGTAGTAGGATTGCCTTGGTTATCTTTTACTATCTCCTAGCATGGGGGTTGGGCCTACAAGTACCAGATGGTTGGGTGGCATGCATCTTACACTATTGAGTTTCTCTTCATGTTCGTGATGGCAGGATCTTCTTTTTCGAGGAGCTCGTGTGGTTCTTTGGAGTTGTTCTTCTCTTTCTTCATTATAATTGTGGATCATTATGTATAATTGTAGTACCTCATTTGTATTGAGGTGAACCTTTGTGATGTAATTGTAATAATATTTATGATCTATTCATTATTGGATTTAATGGAGTATTGGATGTTATGTGGTGTTGTATATGTGGAAATATGTTCAATACATTTCTATGTGTTAGATTTATCTTGCAATGGTTTAATGCTTTGTTGTAAGTTGTATCTTGAGTTTTATATACATATGCTATGGTTGGTTTAAATTTCATAAGTAATGGTGTTCACACGTAGACGTGTTGCGTAGCCTAGAGGATGTATGTGGTTAGAGTAGGATACTTTTCTCATCTTGTTTTACCTTTTAAAAAAATATTAGTTGTGCTTCCGCAGTATTGCATCATCCTCTAGGTTGCAGGATGGGGTTTTACAAACCATGTATAATAATATCATTGAAACCTTTGTGATCTAATTTACTACATATATGTAGAAGCATTTTGTTGATAACTGCATAACCATAAAATCATGTAACTATAAAAATGAGTATCATAAACACCATAGAACCAAGTAACCATTAGAAAGGATGATCTTTAGGCCCTTCTTAAAGGACCCATTCATACATTTCCTAGCGAGAAATGGGTTATGAATATCCCATATTCATTCCATTTGTAACCCCCATCCTCACAAAAAATTCCTCAATGCATCGACTCCCCCATACAGCCTACCAGTGAGCCCTACAAGCAATGAAAATTTATAATAGTCACATTACGACATTTTTTCCAACAATTGAAAACAATAAGAAGCTTCAAACCAATTATTTCAATTTGTAAATCAAGATTTCAAGAATATTTCTCAACACATGAAATAAAGAAAAAAACAAAAGTGGCCAAATTATGAAAATTTTCAATTGAAATAAATTAAATGAGTCCTTGAGGCAAGATGGACTAACACAATATTATAAAATGGATAAACAACCCAAAAGTAAAATTTACATTGTTGGCATAATTCAAAAGAAATTTCAAATAAAATAAGATAATCAATAAAATAAAATGACAATATCAATAACCCGCATTTTTATCAATAATTTCACATTATAAGAACCACATGGATTTTATAAAGACACCAAGAGGGAGGATGAGAATTTTTGTCCTCTGACCACATAATAGCATGTGATAAAAGGGTGGTCCCTAACAACATGAATATAATAGCAACATGGTGGACTTGTCAACAAAATAATGTAATAATCATATGTTCACCATCAAATATAGATCACAAAAAACCCAAGACGTGCTAAGAAATCATCTATTAATCCATTGCATCTACAAAAATACATAGGTGAACCATCTAATATATGAAAGATAAATTTATTTGGATCCATGTAAAATTTGCACCACACTCCTATCCTTAGCTACCATTAAGATGTCTTGGTTATGTTAGCTCTCAAAAATGTAGGTGGAATGCCTCAAGAGGCTGCCAAACTCTTGATACATTTTAGGGTAACAGACAAGGTTAGATTCTTTAGACCTTCTACTCTTCAAGTGTTGTTGGGCCTAGGTGGGTGAACCTATATGAGTGAAGCAGACTTGGCTTTATGCTTATTTCTTCGAAATGTTTTTCCCACAATGGCAAGTAGGAGTGTACAAATGAAATCAAATTTGGTATAAATTGTATAGAAATATTCAAAACTAAATCCTAATATGTTCAGTTAACATATGTAAATAAAATGAATGAATCTAAATGGTGAAATGCAGAGACTAGTGCCTTATTGGGTATGCAGAGTCAAATGAAATAGAAATGGGCAACTTATTTCACGGAGAACACTCAAATTGTTTGGCATATGTTTTGTTTATAGCAGCATGAACAGGAACATGAACAGAACATGCGTTGACATTAACTTGGAAGAATGATCATTGGATAGGTGCGGAATGGGAATGAACAGGCAAGGACTTCAACGATAAACCATCATAATCTCTAATCTAATAATAATTTTATTCCTCTTGTCTCCATCCTAATCTATCTATTGTATATCTCCTATCTAATATCCTAATACTTCCTTTACAATTGAAAATGGATATTAATATATTTGTATCTGAAAGAGACACATCACTTAAATAATACCATGTTGGCGAGCAACAATATTGAGAACTTTTTTAATCATCTCTAAGACATTAAGCCAAAAATCACAAGTAGTTATGCAAAAGTGTAGTGCCCTCCGTTTTGATCGTCATTGATGTTAAGTAAGTTGTTGTTGGTAATGTCATGATGATGTAGTGATTTTATTATTTAATTTAATTTTAAGATGATGAGATAACACTAATAATACACTTGGAGTTGATTAATAAAGTTAATTTAATTATAAGGTTACTTGTTTGGAATTAAATAAATAATTAAGATTCAATAATAAACGTTAATTTAATTATCTTTGGGAGTTAGTTATTGAAAGTAATCGAATTTGATGAGGAAAAGTAATTATCATTTAATGATTAAATTCAATTAATAAATCTAAAAGTAAGAAAATATTAGAGAGGAATAAATATTAAAATTGTATTTAAGTTTAAATAATTAAGGTGAAAGTATTTATCAAAATAAATATATTTTATTGTAACTAAAAGAAAGATTAAATTATTAAATATTTATTAAATATTTAATAGATGATCTATTTGGTTCATCTATTAAAGAATCAATTATAAAATAATAAATAAGGGTTGTGGCGGGCATTTAATCGTAACTGTTGGAAGTTGAACGGTTTTCTCGTTGGGAGTGGAAAAGACTCCGTGAAACAAATTATTAAACAAGAAGTATTCTAGAGGAAGGGGGAGGAAATTCCAGTTTGCGAAGAGGAGGGTTCATTATGGTTAAAATTTTCTTTTTACCATACATTGGAGGGAGTTCTCCTTATGATCGAATCTGAGACTGGCCTCCCCGACGAAATATTTGGTGGATTACCGGCGGTGTTGCTAGGAAGATTGCATGGCATCGTCTTAGCCAGGTTCCTTTCTATCTTTGATCTTCCACTTTCTTTGATTATTTTGGTTAGGCACTTTTAGCAGTATATCGCCCTAAATGCTCTGGCAGTTTTCATTAGGCAATATAAATGCTCTTGATATTGTTATTTTTTTTTTTAATTGGAGAAATTATGTATATCTTTTACTCATATCTATTTCAGGCCTTAATAAAACATCAAGTCTTAAGTCTGAATCTTACAAACATCTTGCTCTAGAAACATATAAGTATGGGAATCATTTCATATTCTTGAACATAATAGGAAGTTTAGAGGTTTTAAATAATCTCTCTGATTTCACTATCATTCTGTCTCAACTGTGGCGCTTCATCTTAATTGGGAATTTAAAATAAAATAAAATTGCATAATCTGCTTGTTTCCTCTGTCATCTATCGCAGTTCCAGCACTTGAAAATAAAATATCTGTCATAGTATAAATAACCTCCCTGAATCCTCAGCAATCTTCTCAGCCGCGCACTTGAACTCAATAGGAAGTTTTAAGATTTAATTAACCCATTTGATTCTTCTGGTAATTTATCACAATTGCAGCAATTGAAAATAAGATATTGTCATTGTTAATAAGATAGAGAGTTTCCATTGGTCATGGTGAAGTTTAATTTCCAAACTGCAAACTTGAGCGCACCCCTGGAAACTCGCTGCCAAACAGAAATACGTTTAAAAGGAGCAGTTGCACATTAATTCTCCTTCTCTTAATCCGTGTATTTGCAGCTCACCTGTCTTCTCCTCTTTAGTCTTGAGGAGAACATCGGGATTTGATAATAATACAAGTAAATGGCGATATTTCCAATTCCAAAACTCACCTTCTAATATTAATTGCTTCTCACATTTTTACAACCGTAACCATGTCAAACTTGGAGGAAGTTTGGTTCGTGTGTCTTCTCTGATGCCGTCCATGAGCAGATTGTTCAAGTGAAGAAATTAAGGACCAATGAGCAGATTATTTAATTCTCTTGGTCTGCGCAATGTTTCAAGCCCTTTCCAGTTACCTCCATTCAGTCGAAGCTGAGAGAAATTGATGTTATTGGATACAACGATTAGATAAGCTCCTTCACATAGTCTGGTAATCTAAATTTTTAAATCTCCCCGAAACCATAGGCAAAACTATCACAGCTGCAACGTTAGACTTGCAAAAGTGTAGTAAATTAAATAGTTCCTCTGAAACCCTTGGCAGCCTGTCACAGTCACAACAATTAGAGTTGAAACATTGTACAGAATTAAATAGCCTCTCTGATTTCTTTGTCAAACTATCTGAGTTAGGGCATTTGAATTACCAATTACATATATGAGTGACTTTCTATTTATTTTGAATTTATATATTTTTGATTACTATTCTTTTATATATATATATATATATATATATATGCATATGGTTATATAAACAAGTATAGATACATAATTATAGGTTAAAAGATTTGAGTGAAGGTAGTCTTTTATATATTTAGAATTTATGAGGATATTTCAATATATAAGTAGATTTGTATGATGAGTATTATTCAAAATAAAATGGTTCGTATTTATATAATATGTTTATAAAATATAAATAATTTCTTTAATTGTTTTGTTTATGATTTTATGGTGGTGTAAAAGTAAAATATGAATCGAGTGTTAGAATGTTTTGTAAGATAGTGAGTTAAGTAAAAGTGTAATTTTATTTTAGGTAAATAATTAAAGTGAAAATGGTTATTTCGATAGGTTGCTTAGTAAAATATTATTTAACAAAAGATTTTAACGGAATAAACATTATTGAATTAGGTATTTAATTTTGTTGTAGATAAATGAACTGTGTATTTAGTTAAAGTAAATCAATTTAGATGGTTAATTAAGTTTTAGGGTTCACTAAAGGAGATAAGTGATTCTACATTTACATAGTTCTTTTACTTGAAGGTTAAATGATAAAGTTATTTTTAAGTGAGGATAAATCCCAGGTTCATAGGTTAATTAATTTAAATGATACTGATTAAGTGTTAAATGGTTTTAATTACCTTTTGTCATCTAATGAGTCTGTGAATGATAATTATTTATCAAACTACTATGCGAAATAATCCATTAGTATCGTCACCTTAGGATTATAATAAAGTTGTAATTTATAGAATTGTCATCTTAGTATTACATTTTTAAGTTATAATTAGGATTCATATTAAACAGTCGATGGAGTTGGTTATCTTATAAATGATATAGTTATTTTAAATATAATTATTTGTAGTAAATACTCTCTTAATTAAATTAAGTGGATATGTTAAAATAAGTGGTAAAAACGTGAAATAATGCTTAAATTAAAGGAAGGTCTTTATGGTTATAAGGTGTGAGTAAATGTGTTTTAAACAAAGTGTTTTGATTATTGGTTTAAGTGTTATTTAATTGTTTTAAGATGGGTGTTATTTGTGGGATATTTATGGAGATGTCTCGATGCCCTGTTCATTGTAAGTGTTTTAGGATAGTGTTCTTCAAGGTTGATGTGTTTGATGGTTTCCTTGTATGGAATTATTCCTTAATACTTTGTAATTAATGTGTTTATATTCAGAAAATGATTTATTTATAGGAGTTAGAAAATTAGAATTATTAGGTAGTTAAGTTATGTGTTATGTTATTGAGTAGGTAAGTAAAGTGATTAGAGAGAGAGTTTCCTTATGTTAATAATTTGGGTAACATTGATAGATTAGTTTATTCTCAATTTGATTAATTTCAAGTGGGATAGTTAACTTAGAAATAATGAAAAGTAGAGTTTTGTATGTAGATAATATTGGCAATAAGGATTATTTCTGTTTAGGTGGGAGAATTGATTTATAAGATAAATGGAAGTAAATAAATTTGAAAACTTTAAATAGTTGGGTATTACGATAAAGGCTAGTGAATGATTGTTGATTCGATAAATGTTTTGATTAATTATATTTAGTTAAACAAAGGGTTTATGTAAATGAATAAAATTAGATGATCTTTTCTAAGTCAATTTCCCTCATATTCTTTTAATAGTTGATTTGTGGGGTTTCTATAAGAACAGTTCTAGAAAATACTTGTGATTGATATCAAGATCAAATTGTTGGTTTGAGTGGGTTGATCTTCGAAGGGAGATTGTTGTTATAATGTGTAAATTGGAATATATTTGTGTTTGAAAGAGTATACTTGTGAATAGTGTCTTATGGCTTAAACCATTAGATTTTATTTTCACTTCGTAATATTGTGCTATCCTTAAATGTTGGAAATGATTGATCTTTAAACTAATGTTCTTTTTAAAATGTTTCAAGTTACTTCTTATTGAATGAATGGATATATTATTAGAATGTGTGGTTTTATGGATTCTTTCGATGTGACTTTTCGTGAGTTGATTTTGAGTTAGGGACTTTCTCTCATTTAACTTACATTTCTATATGTCTTCTTTTGCTCTTTACCTAAGTGGCAAGTTGGTTAATGTTGTCTTTGTCTTGATTGACGGTTCTGCTTGAGTGTTAATGAGTCAAATTAAAAGTTCTTTGAGTTATGGGTATTCCGAGAGGAGAAAATAGAGGTTTCCCTTGGATGTCCGATTTGGTTCGTATCGAAGTTGTTGATGTTGTTTAAGGGAATTGTTGATCTTATTTTGATGTATTCTCTCATCATATTTGAATTGAAAATAGTTCTTCAAGGTTTTGCTTTTATTGTTGTCAGATTTTCATGGGGAAACCCTAGTGTAACTTTTTGAGAGTCTTCTAGAGGATTGTTTTTATGGTTGGTCCATGTTTTCTCTCTATGTGCCTTTGTACTAGCAAGTATTTTGGTATCATTATTTTGAAAGGGTTGTATGAGACTTTATGAGACTCTGATGTTGTACTTGTTAGCAAGATGGGTAATTCCTCGCATGCTTCACTGTTGTGATCTACTGTTCTTGTTATGTTATACAATCCTTGGATTTTGGTTTTTATGTTTTGAGTGTCTAGAGAAAGAGAGTGGCTCTAAGTGGGTGGTCGACGCACAAAGGGGCGCCAGGATAGCCCTCGTTAGAGTGAAATTAAAAAGTGATAATTTAAATAATTAATTAAGGGGTGGGTAGAATCACATTAAAAAGATAATTGATGCCTCGTCCGCCGTTTAGTGCTATCACAGGCTAAAGGGGATTGAGAAGGTCGTGGTTGGCAAGATCGTTACCTTGTCTTCATGAAAGGTTAATGATTCCGCATGAGCAACCCTATGGAGCGGTGCCTTGAGATAGGTAGCCTGGATAACCATAGATGGAGGTGGCTCCTATCGCTCGGGTTGCCTGGATAATCCATCAGTAGATGGAGGCGGCACCTTGCGATAGGGTAGCCTAGAGAATCCATGTTAAGCCATGCAATGACACTCTCCTCTAACACTCCTTATTATGTTGCTTCTTTGAAAATCCTCTGGAAGTGGTTCTTTGTCTTGAATTGATGAAACATAGTTGTTTGAAATAATTTATGGTTTTACCCTATTTTGGCTTTGGTGTACTTGTGGTTTTGTATGATCTCATCGATATTTGACTTATGACCTTGTACCCTTATGGTACTGTGATATGATGTTATTGTATTGTTTAAGTGCAATTTGGAATTGTATCATGTTTTCAGTTGATTTGGAAGTGCTTCATGATCATCCTTTGGTTACTTGTTTACTGGTTATTGCTTTATTTAGGGGATGAGATTTGTGACTCTTGGATGTGGTTGATTATGTCATTGTAATTTCTGAGTGTTATGATACTTTTGTATGACATTGAGTCTTGTGGTTCTCTGTTGGATGTTCTTGGTTGAGGTCTCTTTCTTGTTAGCTCCTAGCACGGGGGGTGGGTCTTTGGACTCACATGGTCGGGTGGAACATGCCAAGCACCCCATTGGGTCCCCAGTTGAGGATTGAGAGGTGTGGATTGGTGCTATTGTGGAGACTCCAGAGTTATATTTGTCTTGGAGCCAGTTATGATACTTTGTATTCATCTATTCATTTGTATCATGCTATCTGGTGATGGTTTCACTCATATTTGGAACACTTTTGTATCATTGTACTTCTTAAACATTGTACTGTAATGAAATGTTAAACTTGGTGTGGATATTGGCTATGACAATTGTTATTCAATTTGCGTATTCAGATGGTTTCTTATCATTGATCATCATGTATGTGTTCTATTTGTTAATGCTTACTTTATATCTTTAAATTTTATTCTTTATGGTTGTTGTATGGATCTAAGTCGCGTAATGACTCCTCGTGTACCCCAAGGGATGTGTGTTAAGGAATCTATTTAAATGAAATTCATGTTATGACTTAATATGTATTACATGTATGTTATGTTTACTTTAAAAAATAAAAAAAATTGTGTTGTAATTATTGTGTTATTGTCCTTTGGGGTTTGCCGCAGTTACACAAAGTCAAAGTCCTATTTATAGATATTCTTTCATCTCATATGCATGGCTATAACATTTTGTTGTGGGAGACATCTCATGGAATCACCTATGTCTCAGAGATATGCTCTTTTGTTATGTTTGATTCACCGTGACCCTTTGGAGTCAGGGAGATGTCCCACAGACGTATTATGTCTTGCCAAGATACACCTTGAGTTCACTTTTGATTGTCGTAATAATATCACTTTTTCACCGATGCAATAATACTTCAGCATGACATTTAGATCGGCAAGATTACAAGACCTTACTTTGAAAGCTATTCAATAGAATCCCATTTTTGCTTTGTTGGCAAGACTAGAGGTGTTTGGTGAGAACTCACACCGATAGAATCTTTATCGATTACGTAGGCAAGACCCAATGCCTCACCAAGACCGATAGGGGGCTCTTAGGTGGTAGAAGCCTCGGGTAAGAGGAAGTGCCAGGGGAACCCACGTAAGAGTAGTTAAACAAGTGATAACCTAAAAATAGAATTTAGGGGGATGGGTAGTAAAACATTAACAAGATAATGATGAAGCCTCATCCACCTGTTAGTGCTAGCACAGACTAAAAGGGACCGAGAAGGCCGTGGTTGGCAAGGTCGTTGCCTTGTCATCATGAAAGGTTAACGACTCCGCATGAGTAACCCTATGGAGCGGCGCCTTGAGATAGGCTGTCAGGAGAACCATAGATGGAAGCGGCACCTTAACTTGGTTGTCTGGAGAATCCATGTAGAGATGGAGGTGGCACCTTGTGATAGGTTGTCTGGAGAATCCATGTGAAACCATGCGATGACACTCTCTACTAGACATCCTTGTTCTTGTTTCTTGTCGCCTCTGGATATTGTTATATTTATGTTGTTTCTGATTTTAGGGCTAGGGGATCCATAGATGGGTGACGGCGCCTCAGTAGGAGGAAGTGTCCGGGGATCCCATGAGAGCTATGTGATGACCCTCCCCACTTGACACCCGTCTGATTTGTTTCTTGTTGCCTATGGAATTGTGTATTGAATGGTTGTTTTAGAGTTATTATGGAATCGTGCTCCTTTCATTGGTTCTGATTTAATTAGAAATGTGTTTTGGGTGTTGGTTCGGTTCTTCTGGATATTGTATCTTGTGATGTCTTTGATTCTTGTGAATTTGTCTCATGATTGCTAATTGGTGATTCTTCGTGTTATTGTGATGAGTTTCTTAGTTTTAACTCGTTATGTTATTTGTGAACGTTGATGGTTGTTCATTGTATGCTTGTGATGTACTTGTTTTGTATCATATTATTGTTTAGTTGGTTTGACATTCATGGTCAGGTTCACTTCGTTGTCACCTCTGAGCACGGGGGGTGAGTTACTTGTAATTCACATGGTTAGATTAGGCGTGCTCACACGTTAGGTTCCCCATCCCGACATCTAGATCTTCTCGGCTTTCCATAGTGGAGTTGTACGGTGATGAGTTGTACTTCATATTTCATTATACTTGTATCAATGAAATCCTTATGTTGGAAATTGATGTAATTCATTTATCAAAGAAAAATGTAATGTAATATTATCTTAATGATGTAATAGTTGAAACAACGCTCTTTTAGAGAGATTTATCATGGATGTAATTATCGCGATGTTTATTTATGCTGCATCATGGATTTATGGGATGTACCTTTGTTTATGGTTTTGTAAAAGTATATGGTTATGTTGTAATCTTTATTTTTTTATTTGTGTTTTAGTGTTGCGATGTAACCTCGCTGAAGAGAACCAAGTGTTGTTATGCTATGGTTATGGTTAATGATATTGCATGTTTAATTCATTTGTTTTAATTTTTTTTTTTTTTTTGCTTTGTTATTATTGTTCTGCAGGGTTTGCAGTTACACACCGATAGAATCTTTTGTGTTCTGTCGGCGAGACCCAATGCACTCACCAAGACCATACTTCGAAGACATAACTCTTGCTGAAGTATTTGCTCATTCTGCGCTAGTCGGTAAGATAATATAACTTCATTGTGACTCATCCTGATGAAGACCCTCTTGCCAATATGAATCTTCTGTCTCCGAGACAATGAAAATGTCCTACCGATAGGTGCCTATAGATGAATTTTGATCGCTGTGACACCAAAGAAGTCTTGCTGATAGGAAACGACAGATGTATATTAACAAGAATGCATTATAGGTCAGGGAGACCTTGACATTCTCATGCCGATAGGAACTATAATGTGAAATATTTAGATCTAGATGGATTTTAAGGGACAAATATGGGAAAAATATGCTCATGGTAGGACTTATTTGAAAGTCTATGAGTATGAACAACATGTAAAATTATCATAATTTTATAGTTCTAATAGGTTACACATAAATATATTGCCATAGTCATGTTGTGACATTTTAATGTCCTTGGTATATTACTTATCCCAAGTTATGAAGATTATCTCTTTAAAGATCTCATGATGATACCATGTACTAGTGTTAGAAGGTGTTCTTCCATATTTTTCTTGGAAATCCCTATTTTCTCATCCTTATGCTCAATAATCTAAAACTCCTTTATTTTCTTGCACATAATTATGAAGGGTACACCATGTGAATTTGGATAATATATGTACTTCTCTCAATCTAAGTTGGATTCCATAACTACAACTAGAAGTGCACCACAACTTTCACTAATTCTTTTCCCACATTACACATAAATAAATTCATTAGTGAGATACCCAAGCTTACTTAGATGAGGTTGTTTTCCACATAAGAATGTCTATATCTACTCATTTGGAATTCGTTTTATTTTATTTTTGAAATATTACATATTGATGGTTTACCTAGGACACATTTCTCTTGATTTTCTTTGGAATTTTCCATGTTATGCTATTCAAGTACAACACACACTACTTTATCTTTACAAGGTTCATTCATTTCTAGCTACATAACTATGTTCCTCTCTATTTATATTCTTAATCATTTTATATTTATTTTCAAATTTACACAAGTTTCTTGTTTGATCTTTCACTTTATTTCTAGGAGGTGGTGTACTGATTGCACCTTTCCTTCATGTATTTCTATGTTTCACTTGTTTTTTTACTACTAGTATTCTTAAGAATCAATGTAAAGAAGTTGTCTAGTGTTCTTTATAGGTTTCTACTTAGTTTTCAACATGCTTAAGTCTACTATGTTTCAAGTTCTCTAGTTTTATCACCAAACAAATATATGTTGTTCAACACATTTCTTAGGAATCTAAACTTGTAGGAGAGCTTAACTGTAATTTATATGGAAATAACCTAATAATGTATGAAATAAATCCAAATAATGTATAACACTAAAGGATAATCATTACCACTAATTATTAAGTGCATAAAATTAAGAAACATTTCTATATCTAGTGCAAAAATGATTTAGTGAATTTGAAATTTGTCTTGCCACATTTAATGTCTCAATAAGTCAACTAATCATGCATTCAAAGTAAGGTTTTCAAATTTTCTATATCTAGTACAAAAACTATTTAGTGCATCTGGCATTTGTCTTGCCACATTTAATGTCTCAATAAGTCAACTAACCATGCATTCAAAGTAAGGTTTTCTAAGTAAGATTATGTCTATAGGTGAATTTTGACTCTTATAATGGTCACACACAATAATTTTTTATCATTTTAGTTTAATGGTTCACTAAATAATAAAAGAGTAGTATTACACAGGGTTTCCACAAAGTTTCTAAATACTTTTAATAGATTTTCAAACATCAATGTTCAACAAGCCCTTCTATATAACTCAAGGTTCACAATAAAAGTGTTAGTGGATTGGGATGGAGTTTAAACTTTACATCAAAATATTTTTATTTTCAAGAAAATTAAACATCCCCATAGGTCCAATGCAACATAAATCTTATCCTCTTATCTATATTTCATCCTTTTATGGAATAAGCATAGTCTTAAAAGCACTTGATTCATTATTAATATAAATGGACTACTTCTCACTAGGTGGAAGCATCAAAAGTTGTAATTATTACTAAGTTGGCCTTTATAAGAATCAAATGTTTAAGCATGGTTTAAGTTCCAAGTGGGATACATAAGGGCTAACCTTTATGTTATCCATGTTTCCAAGTGTCTTGAAAGTTCAAGGAGTTTATACTAGGTGTTGCCATATGTTTTATCATTGTTTGGAATATAAATAATGTTTTACCTTGGTCAACTTATACTATTTACACATTAGTGATGCCTCATGAAACATTGTTCCATATTTTGACAAGGTTTGAAGTCATATGAAAGGAATTTATAATAATATTGTTCATTAATGATATTAATGTTTTTCTAACTAATCATATTGTTTTTCCTTGTTGATTGTATGGTTTTGGTTTTGTTTTCACAAGATAATGTTACTTCTAATCACATCATTTAAAAAGTCTAATGCTCCCATAAGAATATTTAAACTAGGTGATTTTAACCTGAACCATAGATTTTAAGATAGATGGGATGCTATGACTCTTTTGCTCAATTAGGGTATTTCACCTAATGAAAAGAGATAGACCCCACACCCAAAATCTAGGTGGTTCACTCAATATAATGTATGTATGATGAAATTATACCTAAATGCAATGATCTAGACATAATAAATTGATAAAATGGATTGATTATTGAATGGAAACTAAAGAAAAACTTGTTTAAAAACACATTGTGTAATGCAAAAATACTTAAAAATGAATGTAAAACTGAAACAGAAATAGATGAAACTAAAAGTGTGCACCTGAGATATGGAAGGAGGCTAGAAATGAATTCTGGAATGTTGCTGATGCTGATTTCTCAACCTGGTCAGACTCATTCGCCATTCTGGGTGAATCAGTCCCAGTTTTGTAGAATTGTTCTAAACTTGTTTTGGACAAAAGGGTATCTAAAAATGCAGAAAACCAAAAATTAAGCTAGAAGTGGGACTCACTCACCACCCATGGTGAATGAGTCCACTTTTGAATTTCTAAATATTCAAAGGTGGAATCCAAAGCTTTCAGTCTACACTTTCTACTTCTTTAAGTGCTTGGTTCTGAATCTGTCGGATTTAGGCCTGAAAGTGACTTTTTGTTGATATTTTTCCTTGGACAATGAAGAAAAGACCTAAGAAAATTCATGAATTGATTTCTAATGATTTCCAAGCTTTCAAGATTCCTAAATCTGCAAACACACAAGACAAGAGAGAGAAATGTTGAATGTTAAGGCATGGGGGTTTGCCTTGGTCAAACCTCTTTTAGGTAATTAAACCAAAATGATGAAATAAAGTAATGAAGCATACAACAATGGATTTATTACCTTGACATGATGATTGATCTTGAATTTCTACAACAAAACATGAAGAATCTACCCTTTAATGTCTAAAAATTGCTATTTTAATGACCTAAAATGATGAAACCCTAACTTGTTTGACTTGATGGAGAAGATAAATGATGAATAAATTGTGAAAATGAGTTAATGGATTAATCGGGGTTGAAATGGATGGAAAAACACTTATTTATACACAATTATTCCCTAATTACCCAATAATACAACATCACAAGTCGACATAAGGTCTTAATGAATAAAAAATTGAAGGAAATTTTGAATTATTTTGAATTTTGAGCCAAGAGGGACTCATTCGCCACCCATGGTGAATGGGTTCCACTCTAGGCTTGTAAGTGGGTGTTGGGAATTAAGGTGCATTTAATGTTGTTTATTGGGTTTATATTCAAAAGTACACTTAATTATGAGTTATGAGTGCATAAAGGGGTCAAATAAAGCATAAGAAAGGTGTAAATACTGATAACAAGCCTAGAAAAGTGTGAAATCTTGTTACAAGACTTTACAACACTTTGAAATAGCACTCGATAAGGAATAAAAAGGGAGTATTTAGATGAATTGTAATGAGAAGAGTCTAGAAAATTGTAGAAATGTGTTACAACACTTCGCAACACCTTCACAAGACATTAATAAATTCATTTTATTCAATTTCCAAGGGTCCAAGACCTCGTGTGGACATGTTAAACAAAATTTCCAAGGGTCCAAGACCTCGTGTGGACACTAAATAAAGGCCTCATTGAGTCTAATTTATCATTAATTATTCCCAGGTCAAGAAAGTTTCCTTTTTTCTATGGTACATTTAGCCCCCACTTTAGTGAGAAGATGAACTTGCTTCAAACTCACACTAAAGTAGACATTTAAGAGATGTCCAATCATACCAATTTAGCTGACATAACAAAGATAAAAGGAGGTTGTGCAAGCCTCCAAGATTGAATATCCTAAGTCAAACCAACATAAGCACAAGAGGACACACACAAAGGTGAATGATGTGTGACGAAACAAGATACATGATCATACAATGGCAAGAACTAGGGAAAAGAGAAAGATGAAAATGAAAATGGGTGGATCAAGCTTCAACCATTTTTCCAACTGGTTATGGATCAGATCTAGGCTACTTATCAAAGGAAAATGCATACTCACTCTAGCGCGACAAAAATCTTGGATGTCCACCAAGTGAGAAAGCCCAAAAGGTGTGAAACATACACTAGTTGGTATGCACTCACAAAACACATAGGTGGCTATGGTGAAAGTCATGTTGTTGAATGGGCTTCCTACTCAACCATATTAAAGTTATAACTCCTGATAACTTTAGCAAGGTGCCACAAGGGAAAATGTTGGTTCGTGCTTCATGAGACAAGCAAAGCTTCAAATGCTTAGAACTCATGAACAAAGAGGATAGTACCACAGGCATGCAAGTTACATTATGCAAGGTGGAAAAGATGTAAAAATGTAAAATGTAAAAATGTAAAAGTGTAAAAGTGGAAAAGATGTTCAAAGGAGTCTTGTTAAGTTCATGCAAGGTCTATCACTTAGAGAACATTGTGTCTAACATCTCCAAGAGAGGACCAATCAAAGAATAAAATATTCACAACTTAGGGGATGCTATGTGTCATATCAAGCCACCAAGAGGAATGCAATATGCTAAGATAGATCACACTTATGAAGGACATCACACCCAATGTCATCCACAAAGTAACAAACACATTGTATGAAGTGACAAGGCTGCACTAAGAATCCAAAATGTGAATGAAATTATGCCAATGTATGCCTCCCAGTTTAAAGGGATTGGTACACACCGTTCTGTGAGCAATTACTTTAAAGTAGCAAAGGAAAAAATGCAAAAAGACTGGAGATCCATCTCGAAAAGCCCTATGACAAGTCATATGTTGTGTTATGAAGAAAGGTAGTATGTCACATGCGAGTCAATATTAAGACATGTCATCCACATCCCAAGCTTGCTCTTATACATTCATGAAAGGTTAATGACTAGTCAAAAGAGACAATGAAAAGTGACATACAAGGATAAGGCTATCAAACCCCTTGCCCCCACTTAGTGTAGGACAAAGGTGAGCCAAATAGAATGAAAGTAAGTATCAGGTACAAGGAAGATCACCACACTCCTTGAGAGGTTGAATGTTATTGTTCTACAAAGTCTTTGATGAAAGTGGAGATGAGGGAGATACCCCTAGATATTTCTTGAAAGAGTATGATATGTTAGTTTTGTGCATGTGTTCATTACATCCATGTGTAGGAGGAAGATTGTAATCGATACCATAACAATATTCCAAGTTAGATGAAGGGGTTGTGTGTTTGTGAGGAGTGGTTTATTTACAACACAAATCCTTTTTAATGTTATGTGCCATTGCTTCATGAGGGATGGGACTTATATAGACCCCATCACACCATGGGGTGATTTGGTAGAACTAAGTTGAGCAAATGGAACACAAGGTTGTTTGGGTTGAGAGTGGGATATTGTGCACCCTTCTTTAAAGGTAGGTGTGAAACTCCAATCACTACTAGAACTTATGTCTAAAAATGAATCATTTGTATATGACTCTTTGGACCATGAGGGTGAGATTTTGGAAATGTTATGGAAAGGAGGTGTAGAATCTAATGACCCCAAATTATCATGAAAGAGTTTTGTTGTAGGTGAAGAGTTAGGACCAACTTGTATTGGTTCATGTTTTGATCTAGGAATGAAAGGATTATGGGAGTTGGAAGTTTGTGATCATTCGATGCATATCTTTGCTCATCTGCATCAATCATGTATATCTTGTTGTTGTATTCAAATTTCATTACATGGTGAAGGGTAGATGGGATTCCTTTCATAGCATGAATCCATGGTTTCCCTAGGAGAATATTGTATGGAAAGGGTCCTTACATGATATGGATAGAGGTAGGAAACACTATAGGTCTGACCTCAATAGGTAATGTGATCATCCCAAGAGGTTTCCTATTAACATTATCAAAGCCATGAGTATGAACATCATTAAGTTGGATGAGATTTTTGTCCTTGCCAAGTTTTTTGAGGAGGTCTATGCTACAAACATTAATTTATGCTCCATTGTCGATGAGAGTTTGCCTAACTAAAGTTTCATTAATGATCACCTTTATCATCAAGGGATTTTTTTGTTTTGAATATCAAGTGAGGGTAATTCATGTTTAGGGAATGTGATTTATGACTGGGTGGCTTGCATGGGATGAGAGGAGGATGTTACATGATTCAATTTTATGTAAGATTGGATCTCCTTCTTGTGTATTTGCAACATTTTGTGAAAAATAAGTTTGACTGATGGTGAGAGTTGAATGAGTTCCCATATAGAATTAATAGTAGGGGCCTTTTTAAGGTCTTCAACACTAGGCATTTTTTGAGGAAAAGGTAATGGTGTAGGAGTGTTGTGTGGTACCCTAGATGTTTGAGTTGCTAAGTTACAACTTAGTGGCTACAAAACATTATTATGATTAGATTGCATCATGGATTTCAAGACATCTCTAAATTTTTTGTGTGATTCACTAATGGAAGGTGACTTAGGAAGCTCACTAATTAAAGGAGATTCAACTTGTGTTGCCATAACCTCAATAATTTTTTCTTTATTGGCATGATGTGCTGGTGAAGGAGATTTGAATGTCATTGTATGATTGTCTTGCATTATGATAGTTTTTGTAGGAAGAGATTTTTTAGGAGAACAACAAGCCAAATGTTTTTGACATTCATAGGTTGGTTCTTCTAAAAGGACTTCATCACAAGTAGGGGAATGATCAAAGGTTGAATATTGTTTCTCAAGAGGAGTTTTTCTAGGTGAAGGGGGGAAACTAAGATATTAATGATCTCCATCAATTGTGTTATCTAACATCAAAGTATCTACTTCACAACTAGGAGAGATACTAGAAGAAGAAAAAATGTTGTTGTCATAATTACCTATGGTTGTATTGTCTTGTTTATCAATGTCTTGTCCAACAAAGAGAGGTAAGAGGAGAGAAACAACTAGGATTCTCAAAACTCTCATGAATTGGTTCTTCTACCAAAATATCTTCGTCACCAATAGGAGAGATATTAGGAGAGGACAAAATATGATCGTTAGGAATGTCCAAGGTTGTAGTCTCTTTCAAAAAACACTCTCATAGGGAGGGGATATGAAATGTTTCTTAGCATGTCTAAATATGTAAGGTACTAGTATATTTTGAATAAAAATGAAAAGCACATGTAACCATTTTATGCAATGTTTCAACAATATGCACAATGTATATGCAAAGGTACAAAATATTCTTATCCAATATATGCAAGATTTGAAGAATGCAAACAATGTACACACAATAATGAAAAACACTTTTATCAAAATTATGAAAATTTTATGAATATAAATATTGTATATGCAAAAGTGAAAAGTACTTTTATCAATGTTATGCAAAATTGCAGAAATGGAAGCATTTCTATGTAGGAGTTTAGGTGAACTCCTCAAACCCCCCAGAGTCACCTATAAGACAAAACTTCCACAAGAGAGAAATGGCAGAAAAATCATGCTATAATTAAGATGCAAGGATGCCAAATTGAATATAACTTGATTACAAATGTACAAGATGCCTGATTATACAGGCAAGAGTGAAAACCTAAAATACATGAGATGTTGCCATGTGTCTTGATCTAACATTTGACAACATGTGAACCCTATCTAGATGATAAGTAAATGTTGAGATAAGTTCTAGAAGGACAACTCATCTTCTAGAAGGAATCTTATCCCACCAAACAAGGAAGGGAATATTATCCCATTTATTTATTAAATGATTTATCTAATAATGCAACCTAGGAATTAACTAATTAAATGCAATACATAAGTTAACTTATGCTAGTGTAATAATTAATTAATTACACTAACATTCTAGATGTAAGGATGTTTGCAATTGAAGTGATTTGAAGAATGAGTAATCTAAAATGATGTTTTTGAGCTAGATGCATAAAAAAAATGTTCTAGAAACTTTCTAGAATTATACGATATGATACTAGGAGGTTTAGGAAGCACAAAAATGAGGTTTCTATTGTTGTAATAGTTAGTCAAAAATTTGGACAGGGACTGATTCGCCCAACATGGTGATGAGTCCCAGTAAGGATTTTTTACAAAAAATTTAGAAATTTTTATTTTTTTTTATATGTTTGATGTTGTATGATGTAGACCTAAGATGGAGATGCATAATTTTAGAAAATTTTAAGGAAATTATATGCAAAAATGTAAGCTAAATGACTTTTTCACTAATGCAAAAATTTGAAACCCTAGATGCAAATTAACCAATGTAGCTCTAATGCAAATTCAATGCAAGCTAGGATTAGGATGAAAATGGAATCCAAATCAGAAAATAAGATTTTCAAAAGGTAGGTTCACCAAAATGAACCATATATTTTAAGATATATGGAATGCTACGACTCTTTTGCTCAATTAGGGTCTTTCATCTAATGAAAAGAGATAGATCCCACACCCAAAATATAGGTGGTTCACTCATTCTAATGTATGTATGATGAAATTATACCTAAATGCAATGATATAGACACAATAAACTGATAAAATGGATTGATTATTGAGTGGAAACTCAAGAAAAATAACTTGTTTGAAAACACGTTGTGTAATGCAAAAATACCTAGAAATGAATGCAAAACTAAAATAGAAATAGATGAGACTAAAAGTGTGCATGTGAGATATGGAAGGAGGCTAGAAATGAGTTATGGAATGTTGTTGATGCTAATTTTTAAGCCTGGTGGGACTCATTTGCCATTCTAGGTGAACTAGTCCCAATTCTGTAGAACTGTTCCAAAATTTGTTTCGAACAAAAGGGTATCTAAAAATGTTGAAAACCAAAAATTGACCTAGAAGTGGAACTCATTTTCCACCCATGGTGAATAAGTCCACTTTTGAATTTTTGAATATTCAAATGATGTAGGAGCATCCAGTGGTGTAAGGGAAATCTTGCATCACCCAAAAAAAATTGCATTTCTTATTAGTAGTTGCTTAGATTTTTTTGCAATTTTGGATATCCTCTTTGTCATAATGTAATTCCCAACCTTCATTTTTATTTTTTGATTTTTCTAGCCAACTGCTATTTTTAAGAGTTATTGAAATTTGAAGGTATTTGGAGACAAAAATTATATGGGAGGATTCAGAATGGAAAAATAAGAATATTGGTGAAAAAATCAGGCTAAGAGCATTCCCAGTTTGAAAGATATTGCAGTTTTTGTCTCCCAGAATTGTGCCTAAAAACCTTCCAGATTAGATTTGAGGTATTAAACGACCCTGAAATGGCCTCAAAACATGTGGAAATTGGCATAGAAAATTTCAAGCACGTTTTTTACTTCAAGACCTTTCCAACAGTTCAAACAGTTTGAAAAATGGAGTCCTAGATCAAAAGTTATTGCTCCCAGAAGTTAGTGCACTTTCAAAATTGTACTAATTTTCGAATAAGGTTTGAAAATTTGAATTTCAAATTGTAATTTGTGGTGCCAAACTGCCAAAACTCATAATTCAAATGTTGTTCAATGGCTCCAAAACTAAAAAGAAGCTACTTATGGGGCGTATTTTTTGATTTCTAAGTAGTTTTTTGGGGAAAAGTTTGCATACTATGAAAAGGGGGAATTATGTAGTTTCTATAGCTTTAATGTATTGCAAAGCTTGAGGATTTGAGATCCTCTGCATGTAAGAATTTGATCATTCTAAATAAATAATATTCTTTTTTGTGTGTGTTATATTTTGTGTCTCAGGTTAGCACCCCCGTTATCAAAGGTGGAATTCAAAGCTTTTTTTCTACACTTTCTGTTTCTCCAAGTGTCTAGTTCTGAATCTATCAGATTCGGGCCTAAAAGTGACTTTTTGTTGATATTTTTCCTTGGACAATGAATAAAAGACCTAAACAACTTTGCAACTTGATTCCTAATGATTTCCAAGCTTCCAAGATGCCTAAATCCTTAAACACACAAGACAAGAGAGAGAAATGTTGAATGTTAAGGCATGGGGGTTTTCCTTGGTCAATCCCCTTTTAGGTAATTAAACCAAAATGATGAAATAAAGTAATGAATCATACAACAATGGAGTTATTACCTTCCCATGATGATTTTTCTTGGATGTCTATAAAAAAATATGAAGAAGCTGCCCTTGAATGTTTGAAAATTGCTATCTTAATGACCTGAAATGATGAAACCCTAACTTTCTTGACTTGATGGAGAAGATAGATGATGAATAAATTGTGAAAATGAGTTAATGGATTAATGGGGGTTGAAATGGATGGAAAAAAAATTATTTATACACACTTATTCCCTAATCACCCAATAATACAACATCACAGGCCAACATAAGGTCTTAATGAATAAAAACTAAAGGAAATTTTAAATTATTTTGAATTTTGAGCCAAGAGGGACTCATTCGCCACCCATGGCAAATGGGTCGCACTCTAGGCTTGTAAGTGGGTGTCAAGAATTAAGTTTCATTTAATTTTTTTTGTTAGGTTTACATTCAAAAACATGATTAATTATGACTTATGAGTGCTTAAAGCTATCAAATAAAGCATATGAAAGGTGTAAATAGTGATAACAAGCCTAGAAAAGTGTGAAATCTTGTTACAAGAATTTACAACACTTTGAAATAGGGCTTGATAAAGAATAAAAAGGGAATATTTAGATGAATTATAATGGGAAGAGTCTATAAAAGTATAGAAATGTGTTACAACACTTCACAACACCCTCACAAGACACTAACAAATGCATCTTATTCAATTTGCAAGGGTCCAAGACCTAGTGTGGACATGTAAAACACCTCACAACACTAAATCAAGGCCTCATTGAGTCCAATTTATCATTAATTATTCCCAAGTCAAGCAAGTTTTTTTTTTTTCTATGGTACATAACCACTTTAATCAATTATTTTTAAGTGTTCCAAGAGGGTATAAATAATTGGCTCTCAAGCTTTAGTGCCACATAAATCTTATCAAGTTTGATCACTAAAATTGGTTTCACAATTTTTTTCTATATTTACCTTGTGACTTACACAACTCGAATGCTTACATTATCCTAGAACCAAATAAGTCGCAAAGTTCTTGGTGTTGAAACCATGGCTCTGATACTAAATGTAATGCCCAAAATTTTTTGCTAAGGAAACTAACTAACTAAAAAAAAACATTAATCAAATACAAATTACCATCCAACTGTACATGTATTAACTTGTGTAGGTGACCTAGACATGATTGGAACCAAACAACTACTTGTCATAACATACCAATTTAAGTGCAGAAGTTATCTCTAAGAGATTTTTCATATGAACATGCTTAGGGTCTCCTTGCAAGCATGGCTTCTTATAGCCTTCTAGGATTGATACAACACTTCAATTTGAGTTAACATAGTTACATCTATAATTCTAACACCTAAGACCAAAGGTCAACAATTATTTATTGTTAAGAGCTTCTTAGATTCAATTGGTCTTACATTAGTTAGCTATTTGATGGATTTGAAAGGTGAATAAGATCCCAAATTAAAATGACTTAGTAAACCAACATAATTTCATTGAAAAAAATCTAATAACCCCCTTCAAGAGAGTTATGACACTAATACACTTCAAAAATTACTTACTTATATCTTACCAATGGTATAAATCATAACTCCTCAAAATAAAGGCTATTAATTTTAACCTATGATTGTTTGAGAGATAAATTAATTCTTTCCTTCCAATAAATATTAGCCAACTAAAATTCCTTGGAATTTTTTACAAAATTTTAATAACCACTTGAAATCAAAAGGGATTAGAAACCTTAAATCCATTTTTCCCCTAAAATAAAATTTAATGTCATTATGATATATTCATAGAGACACATTTCATGTGGTGAGTTATCACTTCCATTTGCCACACCCTTATTTATAAGCCGATTTATTTCATAAAACCACTTTAGTTTATATGATCTATTTACCCTTAAATATCTAAAGGAGGAATATTTTTTATAATTTTAATGATAATTTAATAATCTAACATCCCATGGGTATATTATCATTGAAGTTTAGTTTGAAAATTAAATCCCCTTTAAGATTTTACAAAGTAAAAATATCTTATTTAAATGATTTCATAAAATATTTTTTAAAAAGCTAAACAAGTTTCCATTTCATATTCCCATATTTCTAAAAGTTACTTTAATAAATTTAAATTATGACTTAAAATCACAACTTAAAGTTAAGAATTGGAATATTGTATTCTAAATAGTAGGCCCAACCCTTACAAGAAGTGTGATTATACCTTTGAATGAATGCTCAACATTTCCATAAGCCTTGATATTGATTTTCTTAGATGTATATATACAAGCCTCAAAGAATCTCAATGTTATGACCAATTTTAAGGTGTCAAGAATCTAGGTAAGCAATTTTTTGGGAATTTTGGATTTGGGTGAATGACCGGGATGTGTTCATTGAGAAATTTGTTTAGTTTTTTGCAACTGTGACTTGAAAGCCCACAAGTATGGAAAGGTTGGTAAAAGGAAGAGGTGGGGTTTTACGATTCATTTCTAGAAACATAGTACATTAGGTGTTAGGTACCCGAGTACCTAGGTAAATGTTGCATCGGTGCTAATTTTGAAACTTGCTACTCAATTTTTCTTGAGTATATCAAGTATTTGGAAACCCGATTTGAGTCAAACATCTCATGAAAATGTTAAAGCATACTATTTTTTAAATTGGTTTTTTGAAGGAACTAATGTTAAGGAGTGTTTTATTTTAATAATGTTCTTATGGATGGTTTAAAAGGGAGTTGACAAATGGAATTTTATGTTTAGGAAGAGTAGGTTGTTGGAAAATGTTCAATTATGGATGGTCAAGAAAATTTGGGTTGCAAGTAGATCCAACAACATTGTCCAGGATGAGATGTGTAATTCAGGAACTCGCGCATAGAAGTGCATGGTGAAGGAATCTAGGTAACTGAAGAACCAAAAATTCAAGTTTTACATGAGTGAGGAGGGAGATGTTGAGTCATAGAGTATTACACTTACATGCAAATATCCCAAAGCAATAGATTGGAAGCATGAACATAAGGCTAATA